>CALNHX010002680.1:0-171219 GCA_940337035.1 Agriotes lineatus
CAATTTCTAAAACAGTAGGTGCCATTCAAATGCATTTAAAATTATTTTACAGTTGTTTCTGTAAACCTTTAGCATCCTGCAATAAATCTCTATTAATTATAATATGTTACGCACTGCTAGTAGCATTCTGAGACCATTATGCGTTCGCGCTGAACCAACGAAAAAGCGCTACTAAGATAAACGATATCTAAGAATGTTTCTACTATCAAAATAATTTGCAAAACGTCTCAGGTATTCCGCCAGAACGTTTACAGGCTGTAGCATGCCATTTTGTCTACTTCTAAGACAGTAGGTGCCATCCAAATGCATTTAAAATTATTTTACAGTTTATTATGTAAACCTTGGCATCCTGCAATAAATCTCTATTAATTATAATATGGTACGCACTGCTAGTAGCATTCTGAGACCATTACGCGGTGGCGCTGAACCAACGAAGAGCGCTACTAAGATAAACGATATCTAAGAACGTTTCTACTATCAAAATAATATGCAAAACGTCTCAGGTCGTCCGCCATAGCGATTACAGGCTCTAGCATGCCATTTTGTCTATTTCTAAAGCAGTAGGTGCCATTCAAATGCATTTAAAATTATTTTACAGTTGTTTCTGTAAACCTTTAGCATCCTGCAATAAATCTCTATTAATTATAATATGTTACGCACTGCTAGTAGCATTCTGAGACCATTATGCGTTCGCGCTGAACCACTGAAAGAGCGCTACTAAGATAAACAATATCTAAGAGCGTTTCTACTATCGAAATAATATGTAAAACGTCTCAGGTCGTCCTCAAGAGCTTTTACAGGCTCTAGCATGCCATTTTGTCTATTTCTAAAACAGTAGGCGACATTCTAATGCAATTAAAATTATTTTACAGTTGTTTCTGTACAAGCTTTAACATTCTGCAATAAATGTCTATTAATTATAATATGTTACGCACTGCTAGTAGAATTCTGAGACCATTATGCGTTCGCGCTGAACCACTGAAAGGGCGCTACTAAGATAAACAATATCTAAGAGCGTTTCTACTATCAAAAAAATATGCAAAACGTCTCAGGTCTTCCGCCAGAACGCTTACAGGCTGTACCATGCCATTTTGTCTACTTCTAAGACAGTAGGCGCCATTCAAATGAATTTAAAATTATTTTACAGTTTTATTATGTAAACCTTGGCATCCTGCAATAAATCTCTATTAATTATAATATGGTACGCACTGCTAGTAGCATTCTGAGACCATTAAGCGGTGGCGCTGAACCAACGAAAGAGCGCTACTAAGATAAACAATATCTAAGAGCATTTCTAATGTCAAAATAATATGCAAAACGTCTCAGGTCGTCCGCCAGAGCGATTACAGGCTCTAGCATGCCATTTTGTCTATTTCTAAAACAGTAGGTGCCATTCAAATGCATTTAAAATTATTTTACAGTTGTTTCTGTAAACTTTTAGCATCCTGCAGTAAATCTATATTAATTATAATATGTTACGCACTGCTAGTAGCATTCTGAGAACATAAAGCGTTCGCGCTGAACCACCGAAAGAACGCTACTAAGATTAACAATATCTAAGAGCGTTTCTACTATCAAAATAATATGCAAAAGGTCTCAGGTCTTCCGCCAGAACGTTTACATGCTGTAGCATGCCATTTTGTCTACTTCTAAAACAGTAGGTGCTATTCAAATGCATTTAAAATTATTTTACAGTTGTTTCTGTACAAGCTTTAACATTCTGCAATAAATGTCTATTAATGATAATATGGTTACGCACTGCTAGTAGTATTAGGCGGTCGCGCTGAAACACCGAAAGAGCGCTACTAGAACAAACAATATCTAAGAACGTTTCTACTATCAAAATAATATGCAAAACGTCTCAGGTCGTCCGCCAGACCGTTTACAGGCTCTAGCATGCCATTTTGTCTATTTCTAAAACAGTGGTGCCATTCAAATGCAATTAAAATCATTTTACAGTTGTTTCTGTAAACCTTTAGCATCCTGCAGTAAATTTCTATTAATTATAATATGGTACGCACTGCTAGTAGCATTCTGAGACTATTAAGCGGTCGCGCTGGACCACCGAAAGAACGCTACTAAGATAAACAATATTTAAGAGCGTTTCTACTATCAAAATAATATGCAAAACGTCTCAGGTCTTTCACCAGAACGTTTACAGGCTGTAGCATGCCATTTTGTCTGCTTCTAAAACAGTAGGTGCCATCAAATGCATGCCATCTCTATTAATTATAATATGTTACGCACTGCTAGTAGCATTCTGAGACCATTAAGCGTTCGCGCTGAACCACTGAAAGAGCGCTACTAAGATAAACAATATCTAAGAGCATTTCTACTATCAAAAAAATATGCAAAACGTCTCAGGTCTTCCGCCAGAACGTTTACAGGCTGTACCATGCCATTTTGTCTACTTCTAAAACAGTAGGTGCCATTCAAATGCATTTAAAATTATTTTACAGTTGTTTCTGTACAAGCTTTAACATTCTGCAATAAATGTCTATTAATGATAATATGTTACCCACTGCTAGTAGCATTAGGCGGTCGCGCTGAAACACCGAAAGGAGCGCTACTAGAACAAACAATATCTAAGAACGTTTCTACTATCAAAATAATATGCAAAACGTCTCAGGTCGTCCGCCAGAGCGTTTACAGGCTCTAGCATGCCATTTTGTCTACTTCTAAAACAGTAGGTGCCATACAAATGCATTTAAAATTATTTTACCGTTGTTTCTGTAAACCTTTAGCATCCTGCAATAAATCTCTATTAATTATATATGTTACGCACTGCTAGTAGCATTCTGAGACCATTATGCGTTCGCGCTGAACCACTGAAAGAGCGCTACTAAGATAAACAATATCTAAGAGCGTTTCTACTATCAAAAAATAAGCAAAACGTCTCAGGTGTTCCGCCAGAACGTTTACAGGCTGTACCATGCCATTTTGTCTACTTCTAAGACAGTAGGCGCCATTCAAATGAATTTAAAATTATTTTACAGTTTATTATGTAAACCTTGGCATCCTGCAATAAATCTCTATTAATTATAATATGGTACGCACTGCTAGTAGCATTCTGAGACCATTAAGCGGTGGCGCTGAACCAACGAAAGAGCGCTACTAAGATAAACGATATCTAAGAACGTTTCTACTATCAAAATTATATGCAAAACGTCTCAGGTCGTCCGCCAGAGCGATTATAGGCCCTAGCATGCCATTTTGTCTATTTCTAAAACAGTGGTGCCATTCAAATGCATTTAAAATCATTTTACAGTTGTTTCTGTAAACCTTTAGCATCCTGCAGTAAATTTCTATTAATTATAATATGTTATGCACTGCTAGTAGCATTCTGAGACCATTAAGCGGTCGCGCTGGACCACCGAAAGAACGCTACTAAGATAAACAATATCTAACAACATTTCTACTATCGAAATAATATGCAAAAGTCTCAGGTCGCGCGCCAGAGCATTTACAGGCTCTAGCATGCCATTTTGTCTATTTCTAAAACAGTGGTGCCATTCAAATGCATTTAAAATCATTTTACAGTTGTTTCTGTAAACCTTTAGCATCCTGCAGTAAATTTCTATTAATAATAATATGTTATGCACTGCTAGTAACATTCTGAGACCATTAAGCGGTCGCGCTGGACCACCGAAAGAAGGCTACTAAGATAAACAATATTTAAGAGCGTTTCTACTATCAAAATAATATGCAAAACGTCTCAGGTCTTCCACCAAAACGTTTACAGGCTGTAGCATGCCATTTTGTCTGCTTCTAAAACAGTAGGTGCCATTCAAATGCATTTAAAATTATTTTACAGTTGTTTCTGTACAACCTTTAACATTCTGCAATAAATGTCTATTAATTATAATATGTTACGCACTGCTAGTAGCATTAGGCGGTCGCGCTGAAACACCGAAAGAGCGCTACTAAAATAAACAATATCTAAGAACGTTTCTACTATCAAAATAATATGAAAAACGTCTCAGGTCGTCCGCCAGAGCGTTTACGGGCTCTAGCATGCCATTTTGTCAATTTCTAAAACAGTAGGTGCCATTGAAATGCATTTAAAATTATTTTACAGTTGTTTCTGTAAACCTTTAGCATCCTGCAATAAATCTCTATTAATTATAATATGTTACGCACTGCTAGTAGCATTCTGAGACCATTAAGCGGTCGCGCTGAACCCACGAAAAAGCGCTACTAAGATAAACAATATCTAAGAACGTTTCTACTATCAAAATAATATGCAAAACGTCTCAGGTCGTCCGCCAGAGCGTTTACAGGCTCTAGCATGCCATTTTGTCTACTTCTAAAACAGTAGGTGCCATTCAAATGCATTTAAAATTATTTTACCGTTGTTTCTGTAAACCTTTAGCATCCTGCAATAAATCTCTATTAATTATAATATGTTACGCACTGCTAGTAGCATTCTGAGACCATTAAGCGGTCGCGCTGAACCAACGAAAAAGCGCTACTAAAATAAACAATATCTAAGAACGTTTCTACTATCAAAATTATATGCAAAACGTCTCAGGTCGTCCGCCAGAGCGTTTACATGCTCTAGCATGCCATTTTGTCTACTTCTAAAACAGTAGGTGCCATTCAAATGCATTTAAAATTATTTTACAGTTGTTTCTGTAAACCTTTAGCATCCTGCAATAAATCTCTATTAATTATAATATGTTACGAACTGCTAGTAGCATTCTGAGACCATTAAGCGGTCTCGCTGAACCAACGTAGAAGCTCTACTAAGATAAACGATATCTAAGAAGGTTTCTACTATCAAAATAATTTGCAAAACGTCTCAGGTCTTCCGCCAGATCGTTTACAGGCTGTAGCATGCCATTTTGTCTACTTCTAAGACAGCAGGTGCCATTCAAATGCATTTAAAGTTATTTTACAGTTTATTATGTAAACCTTGGCATCCTGCAATTATAATATGGTACGCACTGCTAGTAGCATTCTGAGACTATTAAGCGGTGGCGCTGAACCAACGAAAGAGCGCTACTAAGATAAACGATATCTAAGAACGTTTCTACTATCAAAATAATAGGCAAAACGTCACAGGTCGTCCGCCATAGCATGCCATTTTGTCTATTTCTAAAGCAGTAGGTGCCATTCAAATGCATTTAAAATTATTTTACAGTTGTTTCTGTACAAGCTTTAACATTCTGCAATAAATGTCTATTAATGATAATATGTTACGCACTGCTAGTAGCATTAGGAGGTCGCGCTGAAACACCGAAAGAGCGCTACTAAAACAAACAATATCTAAGAACGTTTCTACTATCAAAATAATATGCAAAACGTCTCAGGTCGTCCGCCAGAGTGTTTACAGGCTGTAGCATGCCATTTTGTGTACTTCTAAAACAGTAGGTGTCATTCAAATGCATTTAAAAATATTTTACGGTTGTTTCTGTAAACCTTTAGCAACCTGCCATAAACCTCTATTAATTATAATGTGTTACGCACTGCTAGTAGCATTCTGAGACCATTAAGCGGTCGCGCTGAACCAACGAAAGAGCGCTACTAAGATAAACAATATCTAAGAACGTTTCTACTATCGAAATAATATGCAAAAATCTCAGGTCGCCCACCAGAGCGTTTACAGGCTCTAGTATGTAATTTTTTCTATTTCTAAAGCGGTAGGTGACATTCTAATGCATTTAAACTTAGTTTACAGTTGTGTTTGTACAACCTTTAATATTCTGCAATATCTGATTAATAATTATAATATGTTACGAACGGCTAGTAACATTCTGAGACCATTAGGCGGTCGCGCTCAAACACCGAAATAGCGCTACTAAGATAAACAATATCTAAGAACGTTTCTACTATCGAAATAATATGCAAAAATCTCAGGTCGCCCACCAGAGCGTTTACAGGCTCTAGTATGTAATTTTTTCTATTTCTAAAGCGGTAGGTGACATTCTAATGCATTTAAACTTAGTTTGCAGTTGTGTTTGTACAACCTTTAATATTCTGCAATATCTGATTAATAATTATAATATGTTACGAACGGCTAGTAACATTCTGAGACCATTAGGCGGTCGCGCTCAAACGCCGAAAGAGCGCTACTAAGATAAACAATATCTAAGAACGTTTCTACTATCGAAATAATATGCAAAAATCTCAGGTCGCCCACCAGAGCGTTTACAGGCTCTAGTATGTAATTTTTTCTATTTCTAAAGCGGTAGGTGACATTCTAATGCATTTAAACTTAGTTTACAGTTGTGTTTGTACAACCTTTAATATTCTGCAATATCTGATTAATAATTATAATATGTTACGAACGGCTAGTAACATTCTGAGACCATTAGGCGGTCGCGCTCAAACACCGAAATAGCGCTACTAAGATAAACAATATCTAAGAGCGTTTCTACTATCGAAATAATATGCAAAAGTTTCAGGTCGTCCTCAAGAGCGTTTACAGGCTCTAGCATGCCATTTTGTTATTTATAAAACAGTAGGCGACATTCTAATGCAATTAAAATTATTTTACAGTGGTTTCTGTACAAGCTTTAACATTCTGCAATAAATGTCTATTAATTATAATATGTTACGCACTGATAGTAGAATTCTGAGACCATTAAGCGTTCGCGCTGAACCACTGAAAGAGCGCTACTAAGATAAACGATATCTAAGAACGCTTCTACTATCAAAATAATATTGAAAACGTCTCAGGTCTTCCGCCAGAACGTTTACAGGCTGTAGCATGCCATTTTGTCTACTTCTAAGACAGTAGGTGCCATTCAAATGCATTTAAAATTATTTTACAGTTTATTCTGTAAACCTTGACATCCTGCAATAAATCTCTATTAATTATAATATGGTACGCACTGCTAGTAGCATTCTGAGACTATTAAGCGGTGGCGCTGAACCAACAAAGGAGCGCTACTAAGATAAACGATATCTAAGAACGTTTCTACTATCAAAATAATATGCAAAACGTCTCAGGTCGTCCGCCAGAGCGATTACAGGCGCTAGCATGCCATTTTGTCTATTTCTAAAACAGTAGGTGCCATTCAAATGCATTTAAAATTATTTTACAGTTGTTTCTGTAAACTTTTAGCATCCTGCAGTAAATCTCTATTAATTATAATATGTTACGCACTGCTAGTAGCATTCTGAGAACATAAAGCGTTCGCGCTGAACCACCTAAAGAACGCTACTAAGATAAACAATATCTAAGAGCGTTTCTACTATCAAAATAATATGCGAAAGGTCTCAGGTCTTCCGCCAGAACGTTTACAGGCTGTAGCATGCCATTTTGTCTACTTCTAAAAGAGTAGGTGCCATTCAAATGCATTTAAAATTATTTTACAGTTGTTTCTGTACAAGCTTTAACATTCTGCAATAAATGTCTATTAATGATAATATGTTACGCACTGCTAGTAGCAATAGGCGGTCGCGCTGAAACACCGAAAGAGCGCTACTAGAACAAACAATATCTAAGAACGTTTCTACTATCAAAATAATATGAAAAACGTCTCAGGTCGTCCGCCAGAGCGTTTACGGGCTCTAGCATGCCATTTTGTCAATTTCTAAAACAGTAGGTGCCATTTAAATGCATTTAAAATTATTTTACAGTTGTTTCCGTAAACCTTTAGCATCCTGCAATAAATCTCTATTAATTATAATATGTTACGCACTGCTAGTAGCATTCTGAGACCATTAAGTGGTGGCCCTGAACCAACGAAAGAGCGCTACTAAGATAAACAATATCTAAGAACGTTTCTACTATCAAAATAATATGCAAAACGTCTCAGGTCGTCCGCCAGAGCGTTTACAGGCTCTAGCATTCCTTTTTGTCTATTTCTAAACAGTAGGTGCCATTCAAATGCATTTAAATTATTTTACAGTTGTTTCTGTAAACCTTTAGCATCCTGCAATAAATGTCTATTAATTATAATATGTTACGCACTGCTAGTAGCATTCTGAGACCATTAAGTGGTGGCGCTGAACCAACGAAAGAGCGCTACTAAGATAAACGATATCTAAGAACGTTTCTACTATCAAAATAATATGCAAAACGTCTCAGGTCTTCCGCCAGAACGTTTACAGGCTGTAGCATGCAATTTTGTCTACTTCTAAGACAGTAGGTGCCATTCAAATGCATTTAAAATTATTTTACAGTGTATTATGTAAACCTTGGCATCCTGCAATAAATCTCTATTAATTATAATATGGTACGCACTGCTAGTAGCATTCTGAGACCATTAAGCGGTGGCGCTGAACCAACGAAAGAGCGCTACTAAGATAAACGAAATCTAAGAACGTTTCTACTATCAAAAAAATATGCAAAACGTCTCAGGTCGTCCGCCAGAGCGATTACATGCTCTAGCATGCCATTTTGTCTATTTCTAAAACAGTAGTGCCATTCAAATGCATTTAAAATTATTTTACAGTTGTTTCTGTAAACTTTTAGCATCCTGCAGTAAATCTATATTAATTATAATATGTTACGCACTGCTAGTAGCATTCTGAGAACATAAAGCGTTCGCACTGAACCACCGAAAGAACGCTACTAAGATCAACAATATCTAAGAGCGTTTCTACTATCAAAATAATATGCAAAAGGTATCAGGTCTTCCGCCAGAACGTTTACAGGCTGTAGCATGCCATTTTGTCTACTTCTAAAACAGTAGGTGCCATTCAAATGCATTTAAAATTATTTTACAGTTGTTTCTGTACAAGCTTTAACATTCTGCAATAAATGTCTATTAATGATAATATGTTACGCACTGCTAGTAGCATTAGGCGGTCGCGCTGAAACACCGAAAGAGCGCTACTAAAACAAACAATATCTAAGAACGTTTCTACTATCAAAATAATATGAAAAACGTCTAAGGTCGTCCGCCAGAGCGTTTACGGGTTCTAGCATGCCATTTTGTCAATTTCTAAAACAGTAGATGCCATTTAAATGTATTTAAAATTATTTTCCAGTTGTTTCTGTAAACATTTAGCATCCTGCAATAAATTTCTATTAATTATAATATGTTACGCACTCTTAGTAGCATTCTGTGACCATTAAGCAGTCGCTCTGAACCAACTAAAAAGCGCTACTAAGATAAACAATATCTAAGAACGTTTCTGCTATTAAAATAATATGCAAAACATCTCAGGTCGTCCGCCAGAGCGTTTACAGGCTCTAGCATGCCATTTTGTCTACTTCTAAAACAGTAGGTGCAATTCAAATGAATTTAAAATTATTTTACAGTGGTTTCCGTACAAGCTTTAGCATTCTGCAATAAATGTCTATTAATTATTATATGTTACGCACTGCTAGTAGCATTAGGCGGTCGCGCTGAAACACCGAAAGCGCGCTGCTAAAATAAATAATATCTAAGAACGTTTCTACTATCAAAATAATATGAAAAACGTCTCAGGTCGTCCGCCAAAGCGTTTACAGGCTGTAGCATGCCATTTTGTCTACTTCTAAAACAGTAGGTGCCATTCAAATGTATTTAAAGTTATTTTACAGTTGTTTCTGTAAACCTTTAGCATCCTGCAATAAATCTCTATTAATTATAATATGTTTCGCACTGCTAGTAGCATTCTGAGACCATTAAGCGGTCGCGCTGAACCTACCAAAGAGCGCTACTAGGATAAACTATATCTAAGAACGTTTCTACTATCGAAATAATATGCAAAAGTCTCAGGTCGCCCGCCAGAGAGTTTACAAGCTCTAGTATTCCATTTTTTCTATTTCTAAAGCGGTAGGTGCCATTCTAATGCATTTAAACTTAGTTTACAGTTGTTTCTGTAAACCTTTAGCATCCTGCAATAAATATCTATTAATTATAATATGTTACGCACTGCTAGTAGCATTCTGAGACCATTAAGCGGTCGCGCTGAACCAACGAAAAAGCGCTACTAAGATAAACAATATCTAAGACCGTTTCTACTATCAAAATAATATGTAAAACGTCTCTGGTCGTCCGCCAGAGCGTTTACAGGCTCTAGCATGCTATTTTGTCTACTTCTAAAACAGTAGGTGCCATTCAAATGCATTTAAAATTATTTTACAGTTGTTTCTGTAAACCTTTAGCATCCTGCAATAAATCTCTATTAATTATAATATGTTACGTACTGCTAGTAGCATTCTGAGACCATTAAGCGGTCGCGCTGAACCAAGAAAAGAGCGCTACTAAGATAAACAATATCTAAGAACTTTTCTACTATTAAAATAATATGCAAAACGTCTCAGGTCTTCCGCCAGAGCGTTTACAGGCTCTAGCATGCTATTTTCTCTATTTCTAAAAGAGCAGGTGCAATTCAAATGCATTTAAAATTATTTTACAGTTCTTTCTGTAAACCTTTAGCATCCTGCAGAAAATCTTTATTAATTATAATATGTTACGCACTGCTAGTAGCATTCTGAGACCATTAAGCGTTCGCGCTGAACCACCGAAAGAACGCAACTAAGATAAACAATATCTAAGAGCGTTTCTACTATCAAAATAATATGCAAAACGTCGCAGGTCTTCCGCCAGAACGTTTACAGGCTGTAGTATGCCATTTTGACTACTTCTAAAACAGTAGGTGCCATTCAAATGCATTTAAAATTATTTTACAGTTGTTTCTGTACAAGCTTTAACATTCTGCAATAAATGTCTATTAACTATAATATGTTACGCACTGCTAGTAGCATTCTGAGACCATTAAGCGGCCGCGCTGAACCACCGGAAAAGCGCTACTAAGATAAACAATATCTAAGAGCGTTTCTACTATCAAAATAATATGCAAAACGTCTCATTTCGTCCCCCAGAGCGTTTACAGGCTGTAGTATGCCATGTTGTCTACTTCTAAAATAGTAGGTGCCATTCAAATGCATTTAAAATTATTTTACAGTTGTTTCTGTAAACCTTTAGCATCCTGCAATAAATCTCTATTAATTATATGTTACGCTCTGATAGTAGCATTCTGAGACCATTAAGCAGTCGCGCTGAACCAACGAAAGAGCGCTACTAAGATACACAATATCTAAGAACGTTTTACTATCGAAATAATATCCAAAATCTCAGGTCGCCCACCAGAGCGTTTACAGGATCTAGTATGCCATTTTTCTATTTCTATTTCTGTATACCTTTAGCATCCCGCCATAAATCTCTAATAATTATAATATGATACGCACTGCTAGTAGCATTCTGAGACCATTAAGCGGTCGCGCTGAACCAACGAAAGAGCGCTACTAAGATAAACAATATCTAAGAACGTTTCTACTATAAAATAATATACAAAACATCTCAGGTCGTCCGCCAGAGCGTTTACAGGCTCTAGCATGCCATTTTGTCTATTTCTAAAACAGTAGGTGTCATTCAAATGCATTTAAAGTTATTTTACAGTTGCCTCTGTAAACCTTTAGCATCCTGCAATAAATCTCTATTAATTATAATATGTTACGCACTGCCAGTAGCATTCTGAGACCATTAAGCGGTAGAGCTAAACCAACGAAAAAGCGCTACTAAGATAAACAACATCTAAGACCGTTTCTACTATCAAAATAATATACAAAACGTCTCAAGGCCCCCGCCAGAGCGTTTACAGGCCCTAGCAAGCCATTTTGTCTATTTCTAAAACAGTAGGCGACATTCTAATCCATTTAAAATTATTTTACAGTGGTTTCTGTACAAGCTTTAACATTCTGCAATAAATGTCAATTAATTATACTATGTTACCTACTGCTAGTAGAATTCTGAGACCATTAAGCGGTCGCGCTGAACCACCGAAAGGGCGCTACTTAGATAAACAATACATAAGAGCGTTTCTACTATCAAAATAATATCCAAAACGGGTCAGGTTTTCCGCCAGAACGTTTACAGGCTGTAGCATGCCATTTTGTCTACTTCTAAAACAGTAGGTGCCATTCAAATGCATTTAAAATTATTTTACAGTTTATTCTGTAAACCTTGGCATCCTGCAATAAATATCTATTAATTATAACATGTTACGCACTACTAGTAGCATTCTGAGACCATTAGGCGGTCGCGGTAAACCAACGAAAGAGCGCTACTAAGATAAACGATATCTAAGAACGTTTCTACTATCAAAATAATATGCAAAACGTTTCAGGTTTTCCGCCAGAGCGTTTACAAGCTCTAGCATGCCATTTTGTCTATTTCTAAAACAGCAGGTGCCATTCAAATGCATTTAAAATTATTTTACAGTGGTTTCTGCAATAAATCTTTATTAATTATAATATGTTAAGCACTGCTCGTAGCATTCTGAGACCATTAGGCGGTCGGGCTGAACCACCGAGAAAGCGCTAGTAAGATAAACAATATCTGCTATCAAAATAATATGCAAAAGTCTCAGGTCGTCCGCCAGAGCGTTTACATGCTCCAGAATGATATTTTTTCTATTTCTAAAGCAGTAGGTGCCATTCTAATGCATTTAAAATTAGTTTACAGTTATTTTTGTACAACCTTTAGCATTTTGCAATAACTGCCTATTAATTGTAATATGTTACGCACTGCCAGTAGCATTCTGAGACCTTTAAGCGGTCGCGCTCAGACACCGAAAAAGCGCTAATAAGATAAACAATATCTAAGAACGTTTCTACTAACGAAATGATATGCAAAATGTCTCAGGTCGTCCGCCAGAGCCTTTACAGGCTCTAGCATACCATTTTGTCTATTTCTAAAACTGTAGGCGCTATTCTAATGCATTTAAAATAATTTTACAGTGGTTTCTGTACAAGCTTTAACATTCTGCAATAAATGTCTATTAATTGTAATATGTTACGCACAGCTAGTAGCATTCTGAGACCATTAAGCGGTCGTGCTCAAGTACCGTAATTGCGCTTTTAAAATAAACAATATCTAAGAGCGCTTCTACTATCAAAATAATATGCAAAACGTCTTAGCTCTTTCGCAAGAACGTTTACAGGTTCTAGCATGCCATTTTGTCTACTTCTAAAACAGTAGGTGCCATTCTAATGCATTTAAAATTAGTTTACAGTTGTTTTTGTACAACCGTTAGCATTCTGCAATAACTGCCTATTAATTGTAATATGTTACGGACTGCTAGTAGCATTCTGAGACCACTAAACGGTCGCGCTCAAACATCGAAATAGCGCTACTTAGTTAAACAATATCTGCTATCAAAATTATATGCAAAAGTCTCAGGTCGTCCGCCAGAGCGTTTACATGCTCTAGAATGCCATTTTTTCTATTTCAAAAGCAGTACGTGCCATTCTAATGCATTTAAAATTAGTTTACAGTTGTTTTTGTACACCCGTTGGCATCCTGAATTAACTGTCTATTAAATATGGTATGTTACGCACTGCTAGTAGAATTCTAAGACAATTAAGCGGTCGCGTTCAAACTCCGAAATAGCGCTACTAAGTTAAACAATATCTGCTATCAAAATAATATGCAAAAGTCTCAGGTGGTCCGCCAGAGCGTTTACATGCTCTAGCATTCCATTTTTTTAATTTCTAAAGCAGTAGGTGCCATTCTAATGCATTTAAAATTATTTTACAGTTGTTTTTGTACAACCGTTAGCATTCTGCAATAACTGCCTATTAATTGTAATATGTTACGAACTGCTAGTAGCATTCTGAGACCACTAAGCCGTCGCGCTCAAACACCGAAATAGCGCTACTAAGACAAACAATATCTAAGAGCGTTTCTACTATCAAAACAATATGCAAAACGTCTCAAGTCGTCCGCCAGAGCGTTTACAGGCTCTAGCATGCCATTTTGTCTACTTCTAGAACAGTAGTTGCCATTAAAATGCATTTACAATTATTTTGCAGTTGTTTCTGTACAACCTTTAGCATCCTGCAATAAATCTCTATTAATTATAATATGTTACGCACTGCTAGTAGCATTCTGAGAATATTAAGCGGACGCGCTCGAACTCCTAAATAGCGTTACTAAGTTAAACAATATCAGCTATCAAAATAATATGCAAAAATCTCAGGTCGTCCGCCAGAGCATTTACATGCTCTAGAATGCCATTTTTTCTATTTCTAAAGCAGTAGGTGCCATTCAAATGCATTTAAAATTATTTTACAGTTGTTTCTGTACAACCTTTAGCATTTTTTAATAAATCTCTATTAATTATAATACGTTACGCACTGCTAGTAGCATTCTGAGACCATTAAGCGGTCGCGCTGAACCACCGAAAGAACGCTACTAAGATAAAAAATATCTAAGAACGTTGCTACTATCGAAATAATATGCAAAACGTCTCAGGTCGTCCGCCAGAGCGTTTACAGTCTCTAGCATGCCATTTTGTCTATTTCTAAAACTGTAGGTGCCATTCTAATGCATTTTAAATTATTTTACAGTGGTTTCTGTACAAGCTTTAACATTCTGCAATAAATGTCTGTTACTTATAATATGTTACGCACTGCTAGTAGCATTCTAAGAACATTAAGCGGTTGTGCTCAATCACCGTAATAGCGCTTTTAAAATAAACACAATCTAAGAGCGTTTCTACTATCAAAATAATATGCAAAACGTCTTAACTCTTCCGCCAGAACGTTTACAGGCTCTAGCATGCCATTTTGTCTACTTCTAAAACAGTACAACCTTTAGCATTCTGCAATAACTGTCTATTAATTATAATATGTTACGCACAGCTAGCTAGCAGTGCGTAACATATTATAATTCATAGAGATGTATTGCAGGATGCCAAGGTTTACAGAATAAACTGTAAAATAATTTTAATTGAATTTGAATGGCACCTACTGTTTTAGAAGTAGACAAAATGACATGCTTATTATTTCGATAGTAGAAACGTTCTTAGATGCTGTTTATCTTAGTAGCGTTTTTTCGGTGGTTTAGCGCGACCGCTTAATGGTCTCAGAATGCTACTAGCAGTGCGTAACATATTATAATTAATAGACATTTATTGCAGACAGTTAAAACTTGTACTGAAAGCATTGTTAAATAATTTTAAGTGTATTAGAATGTTGCCTACTGTTTTAGGAATAAACAAAATGGCATGGTAGAGCCTGTAAACGCTCTGACGGACGACCTGAGATGTTTTGTATAGTATTTTGATAGTAGAAACGCTCTTAGATATTGTTTAACTTAGTAGCGCTCTTTCGTTGGTTCAGCGCGACCGCTTAATGGTTTCAGAATGCTACTAGCAGTACGTAACATATTATATTTAATAGTGATTTATTGCAGGATGCTAAAGGTTTACAGAAACAACCGTAAAATAATTTTAAATGCATTTGAATGGCACCTACTGTTTTAGAAGTAGACAAAGTGGCATGCTACAGCCTGGAAACGTTCTGGAAGAAGACCTGAGGCGTTTTGCGTATTATTTTGATAGTAGAAACGCTCTTAGATGTTGTTTATCTTAGTAGCGCTATTTCGGTGTTTGAGCGCGACCGCCTAATGGTCTCAGAATGCTACTAGCCGTTCGTAACACATTATAATTATTAATCAGATATTGCAGAATGCTAAAGGTTGTACAAACACAACTGTAAACTAAGTTTAAATGAATTAGAATGGCACCTACCACTTTAGAAATAGAAAAAATGGCATACTAGAGTTTGTAAACGCTCTGGCAGGCGACCTGAAACTTTTGGATATTATTTCGATAGCAGAAACGTTCTTAGATATTGTTCATCTTAGTAGCGCTCTTTCGGTGTTTCAGCGCAACCGCCTAATGCTACTAGCAGTGCGTAACATATTATAATTAATAGACATTTATTGCAGAATGTTAAGAGCGCTATACACCAGAAGTAGCGGGGTTTTGCAAGTAGTTGGCATTAAAAAAATATCAGATTTTTTTTTATTGGTATTTCCAAATGGTAATCTATCATGGAAAGTAGTTTTCCAATTTTTTTCTGCAAAAAAATTAATAAATTATGCTTTAAAATTGTGAAGTATAAAAATTTTGAACTTTGCATGATGCACTGTTTTATTTTAGTAATTTTAGATAAGAAGAAGCTTAATTAACATTATCACATTAATAACTAGATATAAAATTAAATTATTTATTTAAACCACCACGGTGTGGCGCCCCCTAACGTAGATAACTGAACAAATCAGCACGGCGCCACATACGGCAACACTGCAGTCGCGCAGATGTGCTCAGGCGATCAGGCGTCTTGGTTAGAATATTCGTTGTGTTTTCGTCAGTGTCAGTGTGGAAGTTTCATTGCAACAGTTGAATAATTGTAGACAACATGGGGCGTGTACAAAGCCGACAAACGCAGTTTGGAAGAAAAGTTCTTCATTTATCTAACAGGCGAAGAAGTCGGCGGAGAGCGCAGAAAGCAAAGCAAAAAATGTAAAAAGTTAGATCCTATTGTAATACACTTAATTAAAAGACCTGGACGTTTTTTTTTAGTAGTAGTAGTAGTAGGACATGGTGCTGTCTTGAACAACCTGCAATAAATAGCAAAAGCCCTATCAGTTCTGCTTCTGAAGACATTGTTACACCAATGACTGAAGAAATTGTTACAGCAATGACTGAAGAAATTGTTACAGCAATGACTGAAGAAATTGTTACACCAATGACTGAAGAAATTGTTACACCAATGACTGAAGAAATTGTTAGACCAATGGCCTCATTGTCGCAATGGTAAATAAAGTGTTTTGTAATAATCGCAAATTAGTACTAATTCAACCATTAATTTTTAGTGATTTCGATATTGAGTCTCCCATTGAAATTATTACAGAAGGTACTTCTGTTTCTAAATCCATTGTTAGTTCAACGTCGTCGTTGATCCGAAAGTAAAGAAACGTTTCGTAATAATCAGTATATTGCCTATATAGCCCCTATTTTTTTTAGTGATTTGTGTAACGACTGTCCGACTGAAATTTTTCCAGAAGGGAGGCGTTTGGTTGACATTGGGTATTTTTTTAAACAATTGAATACATTTGACCACAGTCCATTTTCTTGCACAATAAATGACATGTATTGTATCAAAGAAATCCGAAGAGGTCTTGACTGTTCCTATATATTAAAATGCAGATTTTGCAATATCGAAAAGGAATTAAAACTGAATGACACTTCCAATGAGAAAGACAATGTCAACTTAAACATTGTAGTTGGTGCAATTTCTGTGGGGACTGGTTATTCCGGAGCTGAAGAAATTATGTCGGTTTTAAATATTCCATTTATGTCTCCAAAGACATATCAACATTACAACGATCTTGTGGCAGAGCAGATTCACTCTACTGCCCTTAAACTAATGGAAGAAGCTGGACAAGAGGAAGCGAAATTAGCTACAGATTTAGGCGAAGTCGATAAAGAAAATATCCCATATATTACTGTGATTACAGATGGAGCTTGGGCAAAACGCTCTTATAATGTTAACTATGATGCTGCTTCTGGAGTAGTAAGTGATTGTTGTCATAATTGATTGCCCAAAATCATTCATTTATTTTTTAAGGCTTGTATTATTGGTCAAAGGACAAAAAAGATTTTGTTTTTGGGTATCAGAAACAAATATTGTTGTATCTGTACAAGAGCAGCTAACAGAAAAGTGGAAGTACCTGAACACAAATGTTATCTGAATTGGACAGGAACGTCAACGAGCATGGAGGCGGACATCATTGTCGAAGGTTTTCGACAAAGTTTGTTTATGCATGGGTTAAAATATCTAAAGATTGTCGGAGACGGGGATAGCAGCGTTGAAAAGAGATTATTAGAATGTCGTCCCTATAATAATACACTGATACAGAAGATTGAGTGCAAGAACCATTTGCTTCGTAATTTTTCTAAGAAAATAAGAGAAATTTCATGTAAGTTGACATTATATTTTGAAAAAAGATCTTGTACATATTTACATGTTTTCTTTAATTTTAGATAGGAAACGTAGCGATTCTAAAAACTCGCCAGTTCCTCCAAGACTTAGGAAAATTGTAGAAAACAATACTGGGCGACTTCGAACAGCCATATCAAAATCTATCACCTACAGAAGACAGGAAGATAAACCAATTCATGAACAAGTTGCTTTACTCTGTCAAGACATGAAAAATAGCCCATCTCATGTGTTTGGAGAGCACCTGTTATGCAAAGAAATTGCTTATTTTACTTGCAAAAGCAAAGAAAATGAACAAAATGTTGTGCCGGCTATGATGGAGTGTGGCTTATACGAGGACATACAAATAGCTATAAATCGTCTGGTCCACAATGCAGCAAGTCTTATATTAAATATGGACACAAATTTCGCAGAACAGTACAATTCCATAATCAGTAAATTTGTTGGAGGCAAGAGAATTAATTTTACTCAAAAAGGAAATTATGGAACAAGATGCGAGGCTGCTGCCATATCATTTAATAGTGGTGGAGATTATCACCGAGTTCTCCATAAAAGTTTTACTGAAAAAAGTCCATCCGGCTATAAAAAGAAGTATGTTGAAAGAATAAAGAAACGAAGATTGTTTTATAAGAGAATTCGAAAAACAAAAACAAAATTATTTCGCTCAAAACCGAAACATTGCGCCGACAAAGATTATGGACCAGAAGCCTCTGCCGAACCTGACCTTCCGATAGATATATACAATCGCCGAAAAATTGATTTTTTTCGCAACTTAAGAAAAACGCCTGAAGAAATAAAAATTATTGAGAAGGAAACCGTAGGACAGAGTTCTAATGCAACATGGAAACAAGAACGTTCATTGCGTATTACTGCCTCCAATTTTGGAGAAATTGCAAAAATGAGGAAAACAACATCTTGTGTAAAGAAGATCGAAAACTTATTATATTCAAAATTTATGGGCAATGAGCACACCAAATATGGATCGGATCACGAACCATTTGCCATAAAACAATTTGAGGAAGAGTTTCATGTGACAGTCGAAAAATGCGGTCTTTTTATAGATGAGGATAATTTTATGTTGGGTGCTAGTCCGGATGGCTTAGTGAATGAAGACAGCATTATCGAGGTTAAGTGTCCATCAACCTCAAGGGAGTTACATCCTCGTGATGCAATTGATAAAAAAATTATTAAATTTGCTATTGTTGACGTTAATGGCAATATGAATTTAAAAAATTCACATAATTATTTTTATCAAATTCAGGGTCAGTTGCATATAACACAAAGGCAATTCTGTTTCTTTATTTTGTGGTCTCCCTTGGGAATGTTAGTCCAAAAGGTATTACACTTCAATAATATAAAATACATAATATTTTATAGTATATTTTGTTTTTAGATTGAACGAGATCAAGAATTTTGGAAACAAAAAATAGTTTTGCCAGTTAAATCTTTTTATTATAAGTGCCTGTTACCGGAATTAATCGACCCACGATATACCAGGGGATTGCCTATAAGGAACCCCCCACGAAATGAAGATGACAAATAATACTTCTCACTTGAACTCAACTGTTTAGATCTTTCTTTTTGTAATTAGCAAAGTGTTTAAATTTGTTTTTCTAATCTGATATCGAAAAAGTTTTCTTTCAGCATTAATTCTTGCTATTTTCCGATTGTTTTTTTACATCATTTAATATGTGAGCTACAGTTGCAAACAGCAAAATTGTGAATTGTAAATTTGACAGTTGTCAATTCTGAAGTGCTTTTTGGCATCACTCGATATTTAGAATTTTTTATCAATAAATCCTCAAAAAGTTTTAGATGCCGCATTAAAAAAAATTGTGCTCCTTGGGAAAATAAATTTTTTTCGTTCACGATGTGTTTTTTATTTTATTATTACATGTAGACTGTCACAAATAACTTTGTAGACATGTGCTTCAATAAAAATTTGTGTATTTAAAATAAATATCTATTTTAGAGAGTTTGGAATGAAACGTGCTTTCTTCTTGTTAGACGGAGATAGTATTTGTAGCAGTGTAGCACCATTATGTCATGCTACGAAACGTAAAGCTTCTAATTTTCAAGTTGATACTATAACCATTTTCAAATTTGTTGAGTAAGTTTGCAATAAAATTCTATAACTTTGAACACTCTGTATCTCTTAAACCATCAATATTTTGTATATGGGAGGCATGTTGATCTGAATTTTCATATTTTTGTTTTTTGTATCCAGATTTCCCATTCTTAATGGATCACCCTGTATAAAAAATATTTTTACAATTAAGGAATCAACGGCACTTCCTGAGTGATGATTTTTTAGCTTGACCGTAATTTGTTTATTTACGCTAAGAATATTTACGGAGAACCAGGTCCCAAGCATTTTTACAGTTTTCAACAATGTGCGTGTTCAATGAACACTCATTTTATCTTCGAAAATTGCAATAGTTCAATCAGGCCATCGGCAAAGAATTGACACCGCTGCGGCTAGAGTAACGACACTAGAAATGTCAAATAAATTTGAATTTCACTGTCCCACCTCCCAGTCGCATTATTGTAATTTACGGTAGGAAGTCGGTAGTGGACAGCGTTGCCGGTAGAAACACGGACAGAAATCGGTCCGAACCATGTACCGCCTACGTTATTGTAGGGCTCGCACTCGGCGATCTTCGCTGTAGCGTTAGTCGCTACCTTAGCCGTTTGTGATGTATTGAATAATCGCTGCTCGTTGCTTGTGGGGATCTACGCGGAACGAGGCGTGTGGTGTAATTTCGACGCATAAAGTCACGTGGTGTATAGCGCTCTTAAAGCTTGTACAGAAACAACTGTAAAATAATTTTAAATGCATTTGAATGGCACCTACTGTTTGAGAAGTAGACAAAATGGAATGCTACAGCCTGTAAACGTTCTGGCGGAAGACCTGAGACGTTATGCATATTAGTTTGATAGTAGAAACGCTCTTAGATATTGTTTATCTTAGTAGCGTTTTTTTGGTGGTTCAGCGTGATCGCTTAATGGTCTCAGAATGCTACTAGCAGTGCGTTACAATTTATAACTAATAGAAATTTACGGCAGGATGCTAAAGGTTTACAGAAACAACTGTAAAATGATTTTAAATGCATTTGAATGGCACCTCCTGTTTTAGAAATAGACAAAATGGAATGCTAGAGCCTGTAAATGCTCTGGCGGGCGACCTTAGACTTTTGCATATTATTTCAATAGTAGAAACGTTCTTAGATATTGTTCATCTTAGTAGCGCTTTTTCGGTGGTTTAGCGCGACCGCCTAATGGTCTCAGAATGCTACTAGCACTGCGTAACATATTATAATTAATTGACATTTATTGCAGATTGTTAAAGCTTGTACAGAAACAACAGTAAAATAATTTTAAATGCATTTGAATAACACCTACTGTTTTATAAGTAGTCAAAATGGCATGCTACAGCCTGTAAACGTTCTGGCGAAAGAGCTGAGACGTGTTGCATATTATTTTGATAGTATAAACGCTCTTAGATATTGTTTATCATAGTAGCGTTCTTTCAGTGGGTCAGCGCGACCGCTTAATGGTCTCAGAATGGTACTAGCAGTGCGTAACATATTATAATTAATAGAGATTTACTGCAGGATGCTAAAGGTTTACAGAAACAACTGTAAAATAATTTAGAATGCATTTGAACGGCACCTACTGTTTTAGAAATAGACAAAATGGCATGCTAGAGCCTCTAAACGCTCTGGCTCCCGATCTGAGACTTTTGCATATTATTTCGATAGTATAAACCTTCTTAGATATTGTTTATCTTAGTAGCGCTCTTTCGTTGGTTCAGCGCGACCGTTTAATGGTCTGAGAATGCTACTAGCAGTGCGTAACATATTATAATTAATAGACATTTATTGCAGAATGTTAAAGCTTGTATAGAAACCACTGTAAAATAATTTTAAATGCATTAGAATGGCACCTACTGTTTTAGAAGTAGACCAAATGGCATGCTACAGCCTGTAAACGTTCTGGCGGAAGACCTGAGACGTTTTGCATACTATTTTGATAGTAGAAACGCTCTTAGATATTGTTTATCTTAGTAGCGTCCTTTCGGTTTTTCAGCGCGACCGCTTAATGGTCTCAGAATGCTACTAGCAGTGCGTAACATATTATAATTAATAGACAATTATTGCCGAATGTTAAAGCTTGTACAGAAACCACTGTACAATAATTTTAAATGCATTTGAATGGCACCTACTGTTTTAGAAGTAGACAAAATGGCATGCTACAGCCTGTAAACGTTCTGGCGGAAGACCTGAGACGGTTTGCATATTATTTTGATAGTATGAACGCTTTTAGATATTGTCTATCTTAGTAGCGTTCTTTTGGTGGTTCAGCGTGACCTTTTAATGGTCTCAGAATGCTACTAGCAGTGCGTAACATATTATAATTAATAGAAATTTATTGCAGGATGCTAAAGGTTTACAGAAACAACTGTAAAATGATTTTAAATGCATTTGAAAGGCACCTACTGTTTTAGAAATAGACAAAATGGCAGGCTACAGCCTGTAAACGTTCTGGCGGAAGACCTGAGACTTTTTGCATATTATTTTGATAGTAGAAACTTTCTTAGATATTGTTCATCTTAGTAGCGCTTTTTCGGTGTTTCAGCGCGACTGCCTAATGGTCTCAGAATGCTAATAGCAGTGCGTAACATATTATAATTAATAGACATTTATTGCAGAATGTTAAAGCTTGTACAGAAACAACTGTAAAATAATTTTAAATGCATTTGAATGGCACCTACTGTTTTAGAAGTAGTCAAAATGGCATGCTACATCCTGTAAACGTTCTGGCGGAAGACTTAAGACGTTTTGCATATTATTTTGATAGTAGAAACGCTCTTAGATATTGTTTATCTTAGTAGCGTTCTTTCAGTGGTTCAGCGCGACCGTTTAATGGTCTCAGAATGCTACTAGCAGTGCGTAACATTTTATAATTAATAGACATTTATTGCAGGATGCTAAAGGTTTACAGAAACAACTGTAAAATAATTTTAAATGTATTTGAATGGCACCTACTGTTTAGAAATAGACAAAATGGAATGCTAGAGCCTGTAAACGCTCTGGCGGACGACCTGAGACGTTTTCCATAATATTTTGATGGTAGAAACGTTCTTAGATATTGTTTATCTTAGTAGCGCTCTTTCGGTGTTTCAGCGTCACCGACTAATGCTACTAGCAGTGCGTAACCTATTATAATTAATAGACATTTATTGCAGAATGTTAAAGCTTGTACAGAAACAACTGTAAAATAATTTTAAATGCATTTGAATGGCACTTACACTTTAAAAGTAGTCAAAATGGCATGCTACATGCTGTAAACGTTCTGGCGGAAAACTTAAGACGTTTTGCATATTATTTTGATAGTAGAAACGCTCTTAGATATGGTTTATCTTAGTAGCGTTCTTTCGGTGGTTTAGCGTGACCGCTTAATGGTCTCAGAATGCTACTAGCAGTGCGTAACATATTATAATTAATAGAGATTTATTGCAGGATGCTAAAGGTTTACAGAAACAACTGTAAAATAATTTTAAATGCATTTGAATAGCACCTACTGTTTAGAAATAGACAAAATGGCATGCTAGAGCCTGTAAACGCTCTGGCGGACGACCTGAGACGTTTTCCATATTATTTTGATGGTAGAAACGTTCTTAGATATTGTTTAACTTAGTAGCGCTCTTTCGGTGTTTTAGCGCGACCGACTAATGGTCTCAGAATGCTATTAGCAATGCGTAACATATTAAAATTAATAGACATTTATTGCAGAATGTTAAAGCTTGTACAGGAACAACTGTAAAATAATTTTAAATGCATTTGAATGGCACCTACTGTTTTAGAAGTAGACTAAATGGCATGCTACAGCCTGTAAACGTTCTGGCGGAAGACCTGAGACGTTTTGCATATTATTTTGATAGTAGAAACGCTCTTAGATATTGTTTATCTTAGTAGCGTTCTTTCGGTGGTACAGCGCTACCGCTTAGTGGTCTCAGAATGTTACTAGCAGTGCGTAACATATTCTAATTAATAGAGATTTACTGCAGGGTGCTAAAAGTTTACAGAAACAATAGTAAAATAATTTTAAATGCATTTGAATGGCACCTACTGTTTTAGAAGTAGACAAAATGGCATGCTAGAGCCTGTAAACGATCTGGCGGACGACTTGAATCATTTTGCATGTTATTTTGATAGTAGAAACGTTCTTAGATATTGTTTATCTTTGTAGCGCTTTTTCGTTTGTTCAGCGCGACCGCATAATGGCCTCAGAATGCTACTAGCAGTGCGTAACACATTATAATTAATAGAGATTAATTGCAGAATGTTAAAGCTTGTACAGAAACAACTGTAAAATGATTTTAAATGCATTTGAATGGCACCTACTGTTCTAGAAATAGACAAAATGGCATGCTAGAGCCCGTAAATGCTCTGGCGGGCGACCTGAGACTTTTGCATATTATTTCGATAGTAGAAACGTTCTTAGATATTGTTTATCTTAGTAGCGCTCTTTCGGTTGTTCAGCGCGACCGCCTAATGGTCTCAGAATATTACTAGCAGTGCGTAACATATTATAATTAATAGACATTTATTGCAGAATGTCAAAGCTTGTACAGAAACAACTCTAAAATAATTTTAAATGCATTTGAACGGCACCTACTGTTTTAGAAGTAGACAAATTGGCATGCTACAGCCTGTAAACGTTCTGGCGGAAGATCTGAGACGTTTTGCATATTATTTTGATAGTAGACACGCTCTTAGATTTTGTTTATCTTAGTAGCGCTATTTCGGTATTTGAGCGCGACCGCCTAATGGTCTCAGAATGCTACTAGCAGTGTGTAACATATTATAATTAATAGACATTTATTGCCGAATGTTAAAGCTTGTACAGAAACCACTGTAAAGTAATTTTAAATGCATTAGAATGTCGCCTACTGTTTTAGAAATAGACAAAATGGCATGCTAGAATCTGTAAACGCTCTGGCGGACGACTTGCGGCGTTTTGCATGTTATTTTGATAGTAGAAACGTTTTTAGATATTGTTTATCTTAGTAGCGCTCTTTCGGTGTTTCAGCGCGACCGCCTAATGCTACTAGCAGTGCGTAACATATTTTAATTAATAGAGATTTACTGCAGGATGCTAAAGGTTTACAGAAACAACTGTAAAATAATTTTAAATGCATTTGAATGGCACCTACTGTTTTAGAAGTAGAAAAAATGGCATGCTACAGCCTGTAACGTTCTGGCGGAAGACCTGAGACGTTTTGCATATTATTTTGATTGTAGAAACGCTCTTAGATATTGTTTATCTTAGTAGCGTTCTTTCGGTGGTTCAGCGCGACCGCTTAATTGTCTCAGAATGCTACTAGCAGTGCGTAACATATTTTAATTAATAGAGATTTACTGCAGGATGCTAAAGGTTTACAGAAACAACTGTAAAATAATTTTAAATGCATTTGAATGGCACCTACTATTTTAGAAGTAGACAAAATGGCATGCTAGAGCCTATAAACGCTCTGGCGGACGACTTGAGGCATTTTGCATGTTATTTTGATAGTAGAAACGTTCTTAGATATTGTTTATCTTTGTAGCGCTTTTTCTTTTGTTCAGCGCGACCGCTTAATGGCCTCAGAATGCTACTAGCAGTGCGTAACACATAATTAATAGAGATTTATTGCAGAATGTTAAAGCTTGTACAGAAACAATTGTAAAATGATTTTAAATGCATTTGAATGGCACCTACTGTTCTAGAAATAGACAAAATGGCATGCTAGAGCCCGTAAATGCTCTGGCGGGCGACCTGAGACTGTTGCATATTATTTCGATAGTAGAAACGTTCTTAGATATTGTTTATCTTTGTAGCGCTTTTTCTTTTGTTCAGCGCGACCGCTTAATGGCCTCAGAATGCTACTAGCAGTGCGTAACACATTATAATTAATAGACATTTATTGCAGAATGTTAAAGCTTGTACAGAAACAACTCTAAAATAATTTTAAAAGCATTTGAATGGCACATACTGTTTAAGAAGTAGACACAATGGCATGCTACAGCCTGTAAACGTTCTGGCCGAAGACGTGAGACGTTTTGCATATTATTTTGATAGAAACGCTCTTAGATTTTGTTTATCTTAGTAGCGTTCTTTCGGTGGTTCTGCGCGACCGCTTAATAATCTCAGAATGCTACTAGCAGTGCGTAACATATTATAATTAATAAACATTTATTGCAGAATGTTAAAGTTTGTACAGAAATAACTGTAAAATAATTTTAAATGCATTTGAATGGCACCTACTGTTTTGGAAATAGACAAAATGGCATGCTAGAGCCTGTAAACGCTCTGGCGGACGACTTGAGGCGTTTTGCATGCTATTTTGACAGTAGAAACGCTTTTAGATATTGTTTATCTTAGTAGCGCTCTTTCGGTGTTTCAGCGCGACCGGCTAATGCTACTAGCAGTGCGTAACATATTATAATTAATAGACATTTATTGCAGAATGTTAAAGCTTGTACAGAAACAACTCTAAAATAATTTTAAAAGCATTTGAATGGCACATACTGTTTTAGAAGTAGACAAAATGGCATGCTACAGCCTGTAAACGTTCTGGCGGAAGACCTGAGACAGTTTGCATATTATTTTGATAGTAGAAACGCTTTTAGATATTGTTTATCTTAGTAGCGTTCTTTTGGTAGTTCAGCGTGACCTGTTAATGGTCTCAGAATGCTACTAGCAGTGCGTAACATATTATAATTAATAGAAATTTATTGCAAGATGCTAAAGGTTTACAGAAACAACTGTAAAATGATATTAAATGCATTTGAAAGGCACCTACTGTTTTAGAAATAGACAAAATGTCATGCTACAGCCTGTAAACGTTCTGGCGAAAGACATGAGACGTTTTGCATATTATTTTGATAGTAGAAACCTTCTTAGATATTGTTCATCTTAGTAGCGCTTTTTCGGTGGTTCATCGTGACCGCCTAATGGTCTCAGAATGCTACTAGCAGTGCGTAACATATTATAATTAATAGACATTTATTGCAGAATGTTAAAGCTTGTACAGAAACAACTGTAAAATAATTTTAAATGCATTTGAATGGCACCTACTGTTTTAGAAGTAGACAAAATGGCATGCTACAGCCAGTAAACGTTCTGGCGAAAGACCTGAGACGTTTTGCATATTATTTTGATAGTAGAAACGATCTTAGATATTGTTTATCTTAGTAGCGTTCTTTCGGTGGTTCGGCGCGACCGCTTAATGGTCTCAGAATGCTACTAGCAGTGCGTAACATACTATAATTAATAGAAATTTACTGCAGGATGCTAAAGGTTTACAGAAACAACTGTAAAATGATTTTAAATGCATTTGAATAGCACCTACTGTTTTAGAAATTGACAAAATGGCATGCTAGAGCCTGTAAATGCTCTGGCGGGCTACCTGAGACTTTTGCATATTATTTCGATAGTAGAAACGTTCTTAGATATTGTTTATCTTAGTAGCGTTCTTTCGGTGGTTCGGCGCGACCGCTTAATGGTCTCAGAATGCTACTAGCAGTGCGTAACATACTATAATTAATAGAAATTTACTGCAGGATGCTAAAGGTTTACAGAAACAACTGTAAAATGATTTTAAATGCATTTGAATAGTACCTACTGTTTTAGAAATTGACAAAATGGCATGCTAGAGCCTGTAAATGCTCTGGCGGGCTACCTGAGACTTTTGCATATTATTTCGATAGTAGAAACGTTCTTAGATATTGTTTATCTTAGTAGCGTTCTTTCGGTGGTTCGGCGCGACCGCTTAATGGTCTCAGAATGCTACTAGCTGTGCGTAACATACTATAATTAATAGAAATTTACTGCAGGATGCTAAAGGTTTACAGAAACAACTGTAAAATGATTTTAAATGCATTTGAATAGCACCTACTGTTTTAGAAATTGACAAAATGGCATGCTAGAGCCTGTAAATGCTCTGGCGGGCTACCTGAGACGTTTTGCATATTATTTTGATAGTAGAAACGATCTTAGATATTGTTTATCTTAGTAGCGTTCTTTCGGTGGTTCGGCGCGACCGCTTAATGGTCTCAGAATGCTACTAGCAGTGCGTACATACTATAATTAATAGAAATTTACTGCAGGATGCTAAAGGTTTACAGTAACAACTGTAAAATAATTTTAAATGCATTTGAATGGCACCTACTGTTTTAGAAGTAGACAAAATGGCATGCTACAGCCTGTAAACGTTCTGGTGGAAGACCTGAGACAGTTTGCATATTATTTTGATAGTAGAAACCTTTTTAGATATTGTTCATCTTAGTAGCGCTTTTTCGGTGGTTCAGCGTGACCTGTTAATGGTCTCAGAATGCTACTAGTAGTGCGTAACATATTATAATTAATAGAAATTTATTGCAGGATGCTACAGGTTTACAGAAACAACTGTAAAATGATTTTAAATGCATTTGAAAGGCACCTACTGTTTTAGAAGTAGAAAAAATGGCATGCTACAGCCTGTAACGTTCTGGCGGAAGACCTGAGACGTTTTGCATATTATTTTGATTGTAGAAACGCTCTTAGATATTGTTTATCTTAGTAGCGTTATTTCGGTGGTTCAGCTCGACCGCTTAATTGTCTCAGAATGCTACTAGCAGTGCGTAACATATTTTAATTAATAGAGATTTACTGCAGGATGCTAAAGGTTTACAGAAACAACTGTAAAATAATTTTAAATGCATTTGAATGGCACCTACTATTTTAGAAGTAGACAAAATGGCATGCTAGAGCCTATAAACGCTCTGGCGGACGACTTGAGGCATTTTGCATGTTATTTTGAAAGTAGAAACGTTCTTAGATATTGTTTATCTTTGTAGCGCTTTTTCGTTTGTTCAGCGCGACCGCTTAATGGCCTCAGAATGCTACTAGCAGTGCGTAACACATTATAATTAATAGACATTTATTGCAGAATGTTAAAGCTTGTACAGAAACAACTGTAAAATAATTTTAAATGCATTTGAATGGCACTTACTCTTTAAAAGTAGTCAAAATGGCATGCTACATGCTGTAAACGTTCTGGCGGAAAACTTAAGACGTTTTGCATATTATTTTGATAGTAGAAACGCTCTTAGATATTGTTTATCTTAGTAGCGTTCTTTCGGTGGTTTAGCGTGACCGCTTAATGGTCTCAGAATGCTACTAGCAGTGCGTAACATATTATAATTAATAGAGATTTATTGCAGGATGCTAAAGGTTTACAGAAACAACTGTAAAATAATTTTAAATGCATTTGAATAGCACCTACTGTTTAGAAATAGACAAAATGGCATGCTAGAGCCTGTAAACGCTCTGGCGGACGACCTGAGACGTTTTCCATATTATTTTGATGGTAGAAACGTTCTTAGATATTGTTTAACTTAGTAGCGCTCTTTCGGTGTTTTAGCGCGACCGACTAATGGTCTCAGAATGCTATTAGCAATGCGTAACATATTAAAATTAATAGACATTTATTGCGGAATGTTAAAGCTTGTACAGGAACAACTGTAAAATAATTTTAAATGCATTTGAATGGCACCTACTGTTTTAGAAGTAGACTAAATGGCATGCTACAGCCTGTAAACGTTCTGGCGGAAGACCTGAGACGTTTAGCATATTATTTTGATAGTAGAAACGCTCTTAGATATTGTTTATCTTAGTAGCGTTCTTTCGGTGGTACAGCGCTACCGCTTAGTGGTCTCAGAATGTTACTAGCAGTGCGTAACATATTCTAATTAATAGAGATTTACTGCAGGGTGCTAAAAGTTTACAGAAACAACTGTAAAATAATTTTAAATGCATTTGAATGGCACCTACTGTTTTAGAAGTAGACAAAATGGCATGCTAGAGCCTGTAAACGATCTGGCGGACGACTTGAATCATTTTGCATGTTATTTTGATAGTAGAAACGTTCTTAGATATTGTTTATCTCTGTAGCGCTTTTTCGTTTGTTCAGCGCGAACGCATAATGGCCTCAGAATGCTACTAGAAGTGCGTAACACATTATAATTAATAGAGATTAATTGCAGAATGTGAAAGCTTGTACAGAAACAACTGTAAAATGATTTTAAATGCATTTGAATGGCACCTACTGTTCTAGAAATAGACAAAATGGCATGCTAGAGCCCGTAAATGCTCTGGCGGGCGACCTGAGACTTTTGCATATTATTTCGATAGTAGAAACGTTCTTAGATATTGTTTATCTTAGTAGCGCTATTTCGGTTGTTCAGCGCGACCGCCTAATGGTCTCAGAATATTACTAGCAGTGCGTAACATATTATAATTAATAGACATTTATTGCAGAATGTCAAAGCTTGTACAGAAACAACTCTAAAATAATTTTAAATGCATTTGAACGGCACCTACTGTTTTAGAAGTAGACAAATTGGCATGCTACAGCCTGTAAACGTTCTGACGGAAGACCTGAGACGTTTTGCATATTATTTCGATAGTAGAAACGTTCTTAGATATTGTTTATCTTAGTAGCGCTATTTCGGTTGTTCAGCGCGACCGCCTAATGGTCTCAGAATGCTACTAGCAGTGTGTAACATATTATAATTAATAGACATTTATTGCCGAATGTTAAAGCTTGTACAGAAACCACTGTAAAGTAATTTTAAATGCATTAGAATGTCGCCTACTGTTTTAGAAATAGACAAAATGGCATGCTAGAATCTGTAAACGCTCTGGCGGACGACTTGCGGCGTTTTGCATGTTATTTTGATAGTAGAAACGTTTTTAGATATTGTTTATCTTAGTAGCGCTCTTTCGGTGTTTCAGCGCGACCGCCTAATGCTACTAGCAGTGCGTAACATATTTTAATTAATAGAGATTTACTGCAGGATGCTAAAGGTTTACAGAAACAACTGTAAAATAATTTTAAATGCATTTGAATGGCACCTACTGTTTTAGAAGTAGAAAAAATGGCATGCTACAGCCTGTAACGTTCTGGCGGAAGACCTGAGACGTTTTGCATATTATTTTGATTGTAGAAACGCTCTTAGATATTGTTTATCTTAGTAGCGTTCTTTCGGTGGTTCAGCGCGACCGCTTAATTGTCTCAGAATGCTACTAGCAGTGCGTAACATATTTTAATTAATAGAGATTTACTGCAGGATGCTAAAGGTTTACAGAAACAACTGTAAAATAATTTTAAATGCATTTGAATGGCACCTACTATTTTAGAAGTAGACAAAATGGCATGCTAGAGCCTATAAACGCTCTGGCGGACGACTTGAGGCATTTTGCATGTTATTTTGAAAGTAGAAACGTTCTTAGATATTGTTTATCTTAGTAGAGCTTTTTCGTTGGTTCAGCGCGACCGCTTAATGGCCTCAGAATGCTACTAGCAGTGCGTAACACATTATAATTAATAGAGATTTATTGCAGAATGTTAAAGCTTGTACAGAAACAACTGTAAAATGATTTTAACTGCATTTGAATGGCACCTACTGTTCTAGAAATAGACAAAATGGCATGCTAGAGCCTGTAAACCTTCTGGCGGAAAACCTGAGACGTTTTGCATATTATTTTGATAGTAGAAACGCTCTTAGATATTGTTTATCTTAGTAGCGTTCTTTCGGTGGTACAGCGCGACCGCTTAATGGTCTCAGAATGCTACTAGCAGTGCGTAACACCTTATAATTAATATAAATTTACTGCAGGATGCTAAAGGTTTACAGAAACAACTGTAAAATGATTTAAAATGCATTTGAATAGCACTTACCGTTCTAGAAATAGACAAAATGGCATGCTAGAGTCTGTAAATGCTCTGGCGAGCGACCTGAGACTTTTGTATATTATTTCGATAGTAGAAACGTTCTTAGATATTGTTTAACTTAGTAGCGTCCTTTCGGTGGTTCAGCGCGACCGCTTAATGGTCTCAGAATGCTACTAGCAGTGCGTAACATATTCTAATTAATAAAGATTTACTTCAGGATGCTAAAGGTTTACAGAAACAACTGTAAAATAATTTTAAATGCATTTGAATGGCACCTACTGTTTTAGAAGTAGACAAAATGGCATGCTACAACCTGTAAACGCTCTGGCGGACGACCTGAGACGTTTTGCATATTATTTTGATAGTAGAAACGCTCTTAGATATTGTTTATCTTAGTAGCGCTCTTCCTGATGCTCAGCGCGACCGCTTAGTGGTCTCAGAATGCTACTAGCAGTGCGTAACATATTCCAATTAATACAGATTTACTGCAGGATGCTAAAGGTTTACAGAAACAACTGTAAAATAATTTTAAATGCATTTGAATGTCGCCTACTGTTTTAGAAATAGACAAAATGGCATGCTAGAGCCTGTAAACGCTCTGGCGGACGACCTGAGTCGCTCTTAGATATTGTTTATCTTAGTAGCGTTCTTTCGGTGGTACAGCGCGACCGCTTAGTGTTCTCAGAATGTTACTAGCAGTGCGTAACATATTATAATTAATAGAAATTTACTGCAGGATGCTAAAGGTTTACAGGAACAACTGTAAAATGATTTTAAATGCATTTGAATAGCACCTACTGTTCTAGAAATAAACAAAATGGCATGCTAGAGCCTGTAAATGCTCAGGCGGGCAACCTGAAACTTTTGCATATTATTTCGATAGTAGGAACGCTCTTAGATTTTGTTTATCTTAGTAGCGTTTTTTCGGTTGTTCAGCGCGACCGCTTAATAATCTCAGAATGCTACTAGCATTGCGTAACATATTATAATTAATAAACATTTATTGCAGAATGTTAAAGCTTTTACAGAAATAACTGTAAAATAATTTTAAATGCATTTGAATAGCACCTACTGTTTTGGAAATAGAAAAATGGCATGCTAGAGCCTGTAAACGCTCTGGCGGACGACTTGAGGCGTTTTGCATGTTATTTTGATAGTAGAAACGTTTTTAGATATTGTTTATCTTAGTAGCGCTCTTTCGGTGTTTCAGCGCGACCTCCTAATGCTACTAGCAGTGCGTAACATATTATAATTAATAGACATTTATTGCAGAATGTTAAAGCTTGTACAGAAACAACTGTAAAATAATTTTAAATGCATTTGAATGGCACCGACTGTTTTAGAAGTAGACAAAATGGCTTGCTACAGCCTGTAAACGTTCTGGCGGAAGACCTGAGACAGTTTGCATATTATTTTGATAGTATAAACGCTTTTAGATATTGTTTATCTTAGTAGCGTCCTTTTGGTGGTTCAGCGTGACCTGTTAATGGTCTCAGAATGCTACTAGCAGTGCGTAACATATTATAATTAATAGAAATTTATTGCAAGATGCTAAAGGTTTACAGAAACAACAGTAAAATGATTTTAAATACATTTGAATAGCACCTACTGTTTTAGTAGTAGACAAAATGGCATGCTACAGCCTGTAAACGTTCTGGCGGAAGACCTGAGACAGTTTGCATATTATTTTGATAGTAGAAATGCTCTTAGATGTTGTTTATCTTAGTAGCGTTCTTTCGGTGGTTCAGCGCGACCGCTTAATGGTCTCAGAATGCTACTAGCAGTGCGTAACATACTATAATTAATAGAAATTTATTGCAGGATGCTAAAGGCTTACAGAAACAACTGTAAAATGATTTTAAATGCATTTGAATAGCACCTACTGTTCTAGAAATGGACAAAATGGCATGCTAAAGCCTGTAACTGCTCTGGCGGGCGACCTTAGACTTTTGCATATTATTTCGATAGTAGAAACGTTCTTAGATAATGTGTATTTTAGTAGCGCTCTTTCGGTGGTTCAGCGCGACCGTCTAATGGTCTCAGAATGCTACTAGCAGTGCGTAACATATTATAATTAATAGATATTTATTGCAGAATGTTAAAGCTTGTACAGGAACATCTGTGCATTTGAATTGCACCTACTGTTTTAGAAGTAGACAAAATGGCATGCTACAGCCTGTAAACGTTCTGGCGGAAGACCTGAGACGTTTTGCATATTATTTTGATAGTAGAAATGCTCTTAGATGTTGTTTATCTTAGTAGCGTTCTTTCGGTGGTTCAGCGCGACCGCTTAATGGTCTCAGAATGCTACTAGCAGTGCGTAACATATTATAATTAATAGAAATTTATTGCAGGATGCTAAAGGTTTACAGAAACAACTGTAAATTGATTTTAAATGCATTTGAATAGCACCTACTGTTCTAGAAATGGACAAAATGGCATGCTAGAGCCTGTAACTGCTCTGGCGGGCGACCTTAGACTTTTGCATATTATTTCGATAGTAGAAACGTTCTTAGATAATGTGTATCTTAGTAGCGCTCTTTCGGTGGTTCAGCGCGACCGTCTAATGGTCTCAGAATGCTACTAGCAGTGCGTAACATATTATAATTAATAGATATTTATTGCAGAATGTTAAAGCTTGTACAGGAACATCTGTAAAATAATTTTAAATGCATTTGAATGGCACCTACTGTTTTAGAAGTAGACAAAATGGCATGCTACAGCCTGTAAACGTTCTGGCGGAAGACCTGAGACATTCTGCATATTATTTTGATAGTAGAAACGCTCTTAGATATTGTTTATCTTAGTAGCGTTCTTTCGGTGGTTTAGCGCGACCGTTTAATGGTCTCAGAATGCTACTAGCAGTGCGTAACATATTCTAATTAATAGAGATTTACTGCAGGATGCTAAAGGTTTACAGAAATAACTGTAAAATAATTTTAAATGCATTTGAATGGCACCTACTGTTTTAGAAGTAGACAAAATGGCATGCTAGAGCCTGTAAACGCTCTGGCGGACGACTTGAGATGTTTTGCATGCTATTTTGATAGTAGAAACGTTCTTAGATATTGTTTATCTTAGTAGAGCTTTTTCGTTGGTTCAGCGCGACCGCTTAATGGCCTCAGAATGCTACTACCAGTGCGTAACACATTATAATTAATAGAGATTTATTGCAGAATGTTAAAGCTTGTACAGAAACAACTGTAAAATGATTTTAACTGCATTTGAATGGCACCTACTGTTCTAGAAATAGACAAAATGGCATGCTAGAGCCTGTAAACCTTCTGGCGGAAAACCTGAGACGTTTTGCATATTATTTTGATAGTAGAAACGCACTTAGATATTGTTTATCTTAGTAGCGTTTTTTCGGTGGTACAGCGCGACCGCTTAATGGTCTCAGAATGCTACTAGCAGTGCTTAACATATTCTAATTAATAGAGATTTACTGCAGGATGCTAAAGGTTTACAGAAACAACTGTAAAATAATTTTAAATGCATTTGAATGGCACCTACTGTTTTAGAAGTAGACAAAATGGCATGCTAGAGCCTGTAAACGCTCTGGCGGACGACTTGAGATGTTTTGCATGCTATTTTGATAGTAGAAACGTTCTTAGATATTGTTTATCTTAGTAGAGCTTTTTCGTTGGTTCAGCGCGACCGCTTAATGGCCTCAGAATGCTACTACCAGTGCGTAACACATTATAATTAATAGAGATTTATTGCAGAATGTTAAAGCTTGTACAGAAACAACTGTAAAATGATTTTAACTGCATTTGAATGGCACCTACTGTTCTAGAAATAGACAAAATGGCATGCTAGAGCCTGTAAACCTTCTGGCGGAAAACCTGAGACGTTTTGCATATTATTTTGATAGTAGAAACGCACTTAGATATTGTTTATCTTAGTAGCGTTCTTTCGGTGGTACAGCGCGACCGCTTAATGGTCTCAGAATGCTACTAGCAGTGCGTAACACACTATAATTAATATAAATTTATTGCAGGATGCTAAAGGTTTACAGAAACAACTGTAAAATGATTTTAAATGCATTTGAATAGCACCTACCGTTCTAGAAATAGACAAAATGGCATGCTAGAGTTTGTAAATGCTCTGGCGAGCGACCTGAGACTTTTGCATATTATTTCGATAGTAGAAACGTTCTTAGATATTGTTTAACTTAGTAGCGCTCTTTCGGTGGTTCAGCGCGACCGCCTAATGGTCTCAGAATGCTACTAGCAGTGGGTAACATATTATAATTAATAGACATTTATTGCAGATTGTTAAAGCTTGTACAGGCACAACTGTAAAATAATTTTAAATGCATTTGAATGGCACCTACTGTTTTAGAAGTAGACAAAATGGCATGCTACAGCCTGTAAACGTTCTGGCGGACGACCTGAGACGTTTTGCATATTATTTTGATAGTAGAAACGCTCTTAGATATTGTTTATCTTAGTAGCGTCCTTTCGGTGGTTCAGCGCGACCGCTTAATGGTCTCAGAATGCTACTAGCAGTGCGTAACATATTCCAATTAATAGAGATTTACTGCAGGATGCTAAAGGTTTACAGAAACAACTGTAAAATAATTTAAATGCATTTGAATGTCGCCTACTGTTTTAGAAATAGACAAAATGGCATGCTAGAGCCTGTAAACGCTCTGGCGGACGACCTAAGTCGCTCTTAGATATTGTTTATCTTAGTAGCGTTTTTTCGGTGGTACAGCGCGACCGCTTAGTGTTCTCAGAATGTTACTAGCAGTGCGTAACATATTATAATTAATAGAAATTTACTGCAGGATGCTAAAGGTTCACAGGAACAACTGTAAAATGATTTTAAATGCATTTGAATAGCACCTACTGTTCTAGAAATAGACAAAATGGCATGCTAGAGCCTGTAAATGCTCAGGCGGGCAACCTGAAACTTTTGCATATTATTTCGATAGTAGGAACGCTCTTAGATTTTGTTTATCTTAGTAGCGTTTTTTCGGTTGTTCAGCGCGACCGCTTAATAATCTCAGAATGCTACTAGCATTGCGTAACATATTATAATTAATAAACATTTATTGCAGAATGTTAAAGCTTGTACAGAAATAACTGTAAAATAATTTTAAATGCATTTGAATGGCACCTACTGTTTTGGAAATAGAAAAATGGCATGTTAGAGCCTGTAAACGCTCTGGCGGACGACTTGAGATAGTTTGCATATTATTTTGATAGTATAAACGTTTTTAGATATTGTTTATCTTAGTAGCGTCCTTTTGGTGGTTCAGCGTGACCTGTTAATGGTCTCAGAATGCTACTAGCAGTGCGTAACATATTATAATTAATAGAAATTTATTGCAAGATGCTAAAGGTTTACAGAAACAACAGTAAAATGATTTTAAATGCATTTGAATAGCACCTACTGTTTTAGTAGTAGACAAAATGGCATGCGACAGCCTGTAAACGTTCTGGCGGAAGACCTGAGACGTTTTGCATATTATTTTGATAGAGAAATGCTCTTAGATGTTGTTTATCTTAGTAGCGTTCTTTCGGTGGTTCAGCGCGACCGCTTAATGGTCTCAGAATGCTACTAGCAGTGCGTAACATATTATAATTAATAGACATTTATTGCAGAATGTTAAAGCTTGTACAGAAACAACTGTAAAATAATTTTAAATGCATTTGAATGGCACCTACTGTTTTAGAAGTAGACAAAATGGCATGCTACAGCCTGTAAACGTTCTGGCGGAAGACCTGAGACAGTTTGCATATTATTTTGATAGTATAAACGCTTTTAGATATTGTTTATCTTAGTAGCGTCCTTTTGGTGGTTCAGCGTGACCTGTTAATGGTCTCAGAATGCTACTAGCAGTGCGTAACATATTATAATTAATAGAAATTTATTGCAAGATGCTAAAGGTTTACAGAAACAACAGTAAAATGATTTTAAATGCATTTGAATAGCACCTACTGTTTTAGTAGTATACAAAATGGCATGCGACAGCCTGTAAACGTTCTGGCGGAAGACCTGAGACGTTTTGCATATTATTTGGATAGTAGAAATGCTCTTAGATGTTGTTTATCTTAGTAGCGTTCTTTCGGTGGTTCAGCGCGACCGCTTAATGGTCTCAGAATGCTACTAGAAGTGCGTAACATACTATAATTAATAGAAATTTACTGCAGGATGCTAAAGGTTTACAGAAACAACTGTAAAATGATTTTAAATGCATTTGAATAGCACCTACTGTTTTAGAAATAGACAAAATGGCATGCTAGAGCCTGTAAATGCTCTGGCGGGCGACCTGAGAATTTTGCATATTATTTCGATAGTAGAAACGTTCTTAGCTATTGTTTATCATAGTAGCGCTCTTTTGGTAGTTCAGCGCGACCGCCCAATGGTCTCAGAATGCTACTAGCAGTGCGTAACATATTATAATTAATAGATATTTATTGCAGGATGCTAAAGGTTTACAGAAACAACTGTATAATAATTTTAAATGCATTTGAATGGCACCTACTGTTTTTGGAAGTAGACAAAATGGCATGCTAGAGCCTGTAAACGCTCTGGCGGACGACTTGAGACGTTTTGCATGCTATTTTGATAGTAGAAACGTTCTTAGATATTGTTTATCTTAGTAGCACTCTTCCGGAGGTTCAGCGCGACCGCTTAATGGTCTCAGAATGCTACTAGCAGTGCGTAACATATTATAATTAATAGACATTTATTGCAGGATGCTAAAGGTTTACAGAAACAACTGTATAATAATTTTAAATGCATTTGAATGGCACCTACTGTTTTAGAAGTAGACAAAATGGCATGCTAGAGCCTGTAAACGCTCTGGCGGACGACTTGAGACGTTTTGCATGCTATTTTGATAGTAGAAACGTTCTTAGATATTGTTTATCTTAGTAGCACTCTTCCGGAGGTTCAGCGCGACCGCTTAATGGTCTCAGAATGCTACTAGCAGTGCGTAACATATTATAATTAATAGACATTTATTGCAGGATGCTAAAGGTTTACAGAAACAACTGTAAAATAATTTTAAATGCATTTGAATGGCACCTACTGTTTAGAAATAGACAAAATGGCATGCTAGAGCCTGTAAACGCTTTGGCGGACGACTTGTGACGATTTGCATGCTATTTTGATAGTAGAAACGTTCTTAGATATTGTTTATCTTAGTAGCGTTCTTTCGGTAGTTCAGCGCGATCGCTTAATGGTCTCAGAATGCTACTAGCAGTGCGTAACATATTATAATTAATAGACATTTATTGCAGGATGCTAAAGGTTTACAGAAACAACTGTAAAATAATTTTAAATGCATTTGAATGGCACCTACTGTTTAGAAATAGACAAAATGGCATGCTAGAGCCTGTAAACGCTCTGGCGGACGACCTGAGACGTTTTCCATATCTTAGTAGCGCTCTTCCGGAGGTTCAGCGCGACCGCTTAATGGTCTGAGCATGCTACTAGCAGTGCGTAACACATTATAATTAATAGAGATTTATTGCAGAATGTTAAAGCTTGTACAGAAACAACTGTAAAATGATTTTAACTGCATTTGAATGGCACCTACTGTTCTAGAAATAGACAAAATGGCATGCTAGAGCCTGTAAACGTTCTGGCGGAAGACCTGAGACGTTTTGGATATTATTTTGACAGTAGAAACGCTCTTAGATATTGTTTATCTTAGTAGCGTTTTTTCGGTGGTACAGCGCGACCGCTTAGTTTTCTCAGAATGTTACTAGTAGTGCGTAACATACTATAATTAATACAAATTTACTGCAGGATGCTAAAGGTTTACAAAAACAACTGTAAAAAGATTTTAAATGCATTTGAATATCACCTACTGTACTAGAAATAGACAAAATGGCATGCTAGAGCCTGTAAATGCTCTGGCGGGCCACCTGAGACTTTTGCATATTATTTCGATAGTAGAAACGTTCTTAGATATTGTTTATCTTAGTAGAGCCCTTTCGGTGGATCAGCGCGACCGCCTAATGGTCTCAGAATGCTACTAGCAGTGCGTAACATATTATAATTAACAGACATTTATTGCAGAATGTTAAAGCTTGTACAGGAACAACTGTAAAATAATTTTAAATGCATTTGAATGGCACCTACTGTTTTAGAAGTAGACAAAATGGCATGCTACAGCCTGTAAACGTTCTGGCGGAGCACCTGAGACGTTTTGCATATTATTTTGATTGTAGAAACGCTCTTTGATATTGTTTATCTTAGTAGCGTTCTTTCGGTGGTTCAGGCGACCGCTTAAAGGTCTCAGAATGCTACTAGCAGTGCGTAAATTATTCTAATTAATAGAGATTTACTGCAGGATGCTAAAAGTTTACAGAAACAACTATAAAATAATTTTAAATGCATTTGAATGGCACCTACTGTTTTAGAAGTAGACAAAATGGCATGCTACAGCCTGTAAACGTTCTGCCGGAGCACCTGAGACGTTTTGCATATTATTTTGATTGTAGAAACGCTCTTTGATATTGTTTATCTTAGTAGCGTTCTTTCGGTGGTTCAGCGCGACCGCTTAATGGTCTCGGAATGCTACTAGCAGTGCGTAACACATTATAATTAATAGAGATTTATTGCAGAATGTTAAAGCTTGTACAGAAACAACTGTAAAATGATTTTAACTGCATTTGAATGCACCTACTGTTCTAGAAATAGACAAAATGGCATTCTAGAGCCTGTAAACGTTCTGGCGGAAGACCTGAGACGTTTTGCATATTATTTTGATAGTAGAAACTGTCTTAGATATTGTTCATTTTAGTAGCCCTTTTTCGGTAGTTCAGCGCGACCGCCTAATGGTCTCAGAATGCTACTAGCAGTGCGTAACATATTATAATTAATAGACATTTATTGCAGAATGCTAAAGCTTGTACAGAAACAACTGTAAAATAATTTTAAATGCATTTGAATGGCACCTACTGTTTTAGCAGTAGTCAAAATGGCATGCTACAGCCTGCAAACATTCTGGCGGAAGACCTGAGACGTTTTGAATATTATTTTGATAGCAGAAACGCTCTTAGATATTGTTTATCTTAGTAGCGTTCTTTCGGTGGTACAGCGCGACCGCTTAGTGGTCTCAGAATGCTACTAGCAGTGCGTAACATATTATAATTAATAGACATTTATTGCAGAATGTTAAAGCTTGTACAGAAACAACTGTAAAATAATTTTAAATGCATTTCAATGGCACCTACTGTTTTAGAAGTAGTCAAAATGGCAGGCTACAGCCTGTAAACATTCTGGCGCAAGACCTGAGACGTTTTGTATATTATTTTGACAGTAGAAACGCTCTTAGATATTGTTTATCTTAGTAGCGTTCTTTCGGTGGTTCAGCGCGACCGCTTAATGGTCTCAGAATGCTAATAGCAGTGCGTAACATATTATAATTAATAGAGATTTACTGCAGGATGTTAAAGCTTGTACAGAAACAACTGTAAAATAATTTTAAATGCATTTGAATGGCACCTACTGTTTTAGAAGTAGTCAAAATGGCATGCTACAGCCTGTAAACATTCTGGCACAAGACCTGAGACGTTTTGCATATTATTTTGATAGCAGAAACGCTCTTAGATATTGTTTATCTAGTAGCGTTCTTTCGGTGATACAGCGCGACCGCTAAGTGGTTTCAGAATGCTACTAGCAGTGCGTAACATATTATAATTAATAGACATTTATTGCAGAATGTTAAAGCTTGTACAGAAAAAACTGTAAAATAATTTTAAATGCATTTCAATGGCACCTACTGTTTTAGAAGTAGTCAAAATGGCATGCTACAGCCTGTAAACATTCTGGCGCAAGAACTGAGACGTTTTGCATATTATTTTGATAGCAGAAACGCTCTTAGATATTGTTTATCTTAGTAGCGTTCTTTCGGTGATACAGCGCGACCGCTTAGTGGTTTCAGAATGCTACTAGCAGTGCGTAACATATTATAATTAATAGACATTTATTGCAGAATGTTAAAGCTTGTACAGAAACAACTGTAAAATAATTTTAAATGCATTTCAATGGCACCTACTGTTTTAGAAGTAGTCAAAATGGCAGGCTACAGCCTGTAAACATTCTGGCGCAAGACCTGAGACGTTTTGTATATTATTTTGACAGTAGAAACGCTCTTTGATATTGTTTATCTTAGTAGCGTTCTTTCGGTGGTTCAGCGCGACCGCTTAAAGGTCTCAGAATGCTACTAGCAGTGCGTAACATATTCTAATTAATAGAGATTTACTGCAGGATGCTAAAAGTTTACAGAAACAACTATAAAATAATTTTAAATGCATTTGAATGGCACCTACTGTTATAGAAGTAGACAAAATGGCATGCTAGAGCCTGTAAACGCTCTGGCGGACGACTTGAGATGTTTTGCATATTGTTTTGATAGTAGAAACGCTCTTAGATATTGTTTATCTTAGTAGCATTCTTTCGGTAGTTCAGCGCGATCGCTTAATGGTCTCGGAATGCTACTAGCAGTGCGTAACACATTATAATTAATAGAGATTTATTGCAGAATGTTAAAGCTTGTACAGAAACAACTGTAAAATGATTTTAACTGCATTTGAATGGCACCTACTGTTCTAGAAATAGACAAAATGGCATTCTAGAGCCTGTAAACGTTCTGGCGGAAGACCTGAGACGTTTTGCATATTATTTTGATAGTAGAAACTGTCTTAGATATTGTTCATTTTAGTAGCCCTTTTTCGGTAGTTCAGCGCGACCGCCTAATGGTCTCAGAATGCTACTAGCAGTGCGTAACATATTATAATTAATAGACATTTATTGCAGAATGTTAAAGCTTGTACAGAAACAACTGTAAAATAATTTTAAATGCATTTGAATGGCACCTACTGTTTTAGCAGTAGTCAAAATGGCATGCTACAGCCTGCAAACATTCTGGCGGAAGACCTGAGACGTTTTGAATATTATTTTGATAGCAGAAACGCTCTTAGATATTGTTTATCTTAGTAGCGTTCTTTCGGTGGTACAGCGCGACCGCTTAGTGGTCTCAGAATGCTACTAGCAGTGCGTAACATATTATAATTAATAGACATTAATTGCAGAATGTTAAAGCTTGTACAGAAACAACTGTAAAATAATTTTAAATGCATTTGAATGGCACCTACTGTTTTAGAAGTAGTCAAAATGGCATGCTACAGCCTGTAAACATTCTGGCGCAAGACCTGAGACGTTTTGCATATTATTTTGATAGCAGAAACGCTCTTAGATATTGTTTATCTTAGTAGCGTTCTTTCGGTGATACAGCGCGACCGCTTAGTGGTTTCAGAATGCTACTAGCAGTGCGTAACATATTATAATTAATAGACATTTATTGCAGAATGTTAAAGCTTGTACAGAAACAACTGTAAAATAATTTTAAATGCATTTCAATGGCACCTACTGTTTTAGAAGTAGTCAAAATGGCATGCTACAGCCTGTAAACATTCTGGCGCCAGACCTGAGACGTTTTGCATATTATTTTGATAGCAGAAACGCTCTTAGATATTGTTTATCTTAGTAGCGTTCTTTCGGTGATACAGCGCGACCGCTTAGTGGTTTCAGAATGCTACTAGCAGTGCGTAACATATTATAATTAATAGACATTTATTGCAGAATGTTAAAGCTTGTACAGAAACAACTGTAAAATAATTTTAAATGCATTTCAATGGCACCTACTGTTTTAGAAGTAGTCAAAATGGCATGCTACAGCCTGTAAACATTCTGGCGCAAGACCTGAGACGTTTTGCATATTATTTTGACAGTAGAAACGCTCTTAGATATTGTTTATCTTAGTAGCGTTCTTTCGGTGGTACAGCGCGACCGCTTAATGGTCTCAGAATGCTACTAGCAGCGCGTAACATATTATAATTAATAGACATTTATTGCAGAATGTTAAAACTTGTACAGAAACAACTGTAAAATAATTTTAAATGCATTTGAATGGCACCTACTGTTTTAGAAGTAGTCAAAATGGCATGCTACAGCCTGTAAACATTCTGGCGCAAGACCTGAGACGTTTTGCATATTATTTTGATAGCAGAAACGCTCTTAGATATTGTTTATCTTAGTAGCGTTCTTTCGGTGGTACAGCGCGACCGCTTAGTGGTCTCAGAATGCTACTAGCAGTGCGTAACATATTATAATTAATAGACATTTATTGCAGAATGTTAAAGCTTGTACAGAAACAACTGTAAAATAATTTTAAATGCATTTGAATGGCACCTACTGTTTTAGAAGTAGTCAAAATGGCATGCTACAGCCTGTAAACATTCTGGCGCAAGACCTGAGACGTTTTGCATATTATTTTGACAGTAGAAACGTTCTTAGATATTGTTTATCTTAGTAGCGTTCTTTCGGTGGTTCAGCGCGACCGCTTAATGGTCTCAGAATGCTACTAGCTGTGCGTAACATATTATAATTAATAGACATTTATTGCAGAATGTTAAAGCTTGTACAGAAACAATTGTAAAATAATTTTAAATGCATTTGAATGGCACCTACTGTTTTAGAAGTAGACAATATGGCATGCTACACCCTGTAAACGTTCTGGCGGAAGACCTGAGACGTTTTGCATATTATTTTGATAGCAGAAACGCTCTTAGATATTGTTTATCTTAGTAGCGTTCTTTCGGTGATACAGCGCGACCGCTTAGTGGTTTCTGAATGCTACTAGCAGTGCGTAACATATTATAATTAATAGACATTTATTGCAGAATGTTAAAGCTTGTACAGAAACAACTGTAAAATAATTTTAAATGCATTTCAATGGCACCTACTGTTTTAGAAGTAGTCAAAATGGCATGCTACAGCCTGTAAACATTCTGGCGCAAGACCTGAGACGTTTTGCATATTATTTTGACAGTAGAAACGTTCTTAGATATTGTTTATCTTAGTAGCGTTCTTTCGGTGGTTCAGCGCGACCGCTTAATGGTCTCAGAATGCTACTAGCAGTGCGTAACATATTATAATTAATAGACATTTATTGCAGAATGTTAAAACTTGTACAGAAACAACTGTAAAATAATTTTAAATGCATTTGAATGGCACCTACTGTTTTAGAAGTAGTCAAAATGGCATGCTACAGCCTGTAAACATTCTGGCGCAAGACCTGAGACGTTTTGCATATTATTTTGATAGCAGAAACGCTCTTAGATATTGTTTATCTTAGTAGCGTTCTTTCGGTGATACAGCGCGACCGCTTAGTGGTTTCAGAATGCTACTAGCAGTGCGTAACATATTATAATTAATAGAGATTTACTGCAGGATGTTAAAGCTTGTACAGAAACAACTGTAAAATAATTTTAAATGCATTTGAATGGCACCTACTGTTTTAGAAGTAGTCAAAATGGCATGCTACAGCCTGTAAACATTCTGGCGCAAGACCTGAGACGTTTTGCATATTATTTTGATAGCAGAAACGCTCTTAGATATTGTTTATCTTAGTAGCGTTCTTTCGGTGATACAGCGCGACCGCTTAGTGGTTTCAGAATGCTACTAGCAGTGCGTAACATATTATAATTAATAGACATTTATTGCAGAATGTTAAAGCTTGTACAGAAACAACTGTAAAATAATTTTAAATGCATTTCAATGGCACCTACTGTTTTAGAAGTAGTCAAAATGGCATGCTACAGCCTGTAAACATTCTGGCGCAAGACCTGAGACGTTTTGCATATTATTTTGACAGTAGAAACGCTCTTAGATATTGTTTATCTTAGTAGCGTTCTTTCGGTGGTTCAGCGCGACCGCTTAATGGTCTCAGAATGCTACTAGCAGTGCGTAACATATTATAATTAATAGACATTTATTGCAGAATGTTAAAACTTGTACAGAAACAACTGTAAAATAATTTTAAATGCATTTGAATGGCACCTACTGTTTTAGAAGTAGTCAAAATGGCATGCTACAGCCTGTAAACATTCTGGCGCAAGACCTGAGACGTTTTGCATATTATTTTGATAGCAGAAACGCTCTTAGATATTGTTTATCTTAGTAGCGTTCTTTCGGTGGTACAGCGCGACCGCTTAGTGGTCTCAGAATGCTACTAGCAGTGCGTAACATATTATAATTAATAGACATTTATTGCAGAATGTTAAAGCTTGTACAGAAACAACTGTAAAATAATTTTAAATGCATTTGAATGGCACCTACTGTTTTAGAAGTAGTCAAAATGGCATGCTACAGCCTGTAAACATTCTGGCGCAAGACCTGAGACGTTTTGCATATTATTTTGACAGTAGAAACGTTCTTAGATATTGTTTATCTTAGTAGCGTTCTTTCGGTGGTTCAGCGCGACCGCTTAATGGTCTCAGAATGCTACTAGCAGTGCGTAACATATTATAATTAATAGACATTTATTGCAGAATGTTAAAGCTTGTACAGAAACAATTGTAAAATAATTTTAAATGCATTTGAATGGCACCTACTGTTTTAGAAGTAGACAATATGGCATGCTACACCCTGTAAACGTTCTGGCGGAAGACCTGGGACGTTTTGCATATTATTTTGATAGCAGAAACGCTCTTAGATATTGTTTATCTTAGTAGCGTTCTTTCGGTGGTACAGCACGACCGCTTAGTGGTCTCAGAATGCTACTAGCAGTGCGTAACATATTATAATTAATAGAGATTTATTGCAGGATGCTAAAGGTTTACAGAAGCAACTGTAAAATAGTTTTAAATGCATTTGAATGGCACCTACTGTTTTAGAAATCGACAAAATGGCATGCTACATCCTGTAAACGTACTGGCGGAAGACCTGAGACGTTTTGCATATTATTTTGATAGCAGAAACGCTCTTAGATATTGTTTATCTTAGTAGCGTCCTTTCGGTGGTACAGCGCGACCGCTTAGTGGTCTCAGAATGCTACTAGCAGTGCGTAACATATTATAATTAATAGTGATTTATTGCAGGATGCTAAAGGTTTACAGAAGCAACTGTAAAATAATTTTAAATGCATTTGAATGACACCTACTGTTTTAGAAATAGACAAAATGGAATGCTAGAGCCTGTAAACGCTCTTGCGGACGACCTGAGACGTTTTGCATATTATTTTGATAGTAGAAACGTTCTTAGATGTTGTTTATCTTAGTAGCGCTTTTTCGTTTGTTTAGCGCGACCGCTTAATGGTCTCAGAATGCTACTAGCATTGCGTAACATTATATAATAATTAGAGATTTATGGAAGGATGCTAAAGGTGTACAGAAGCAACTGTAAAATAATTTTAAATCGATTTGAATGGCACCTACTGTTTTAGAAATAAACAAAATGACATGCTAGAGCATGTAAACGCTCTTGCTGAAGACCTGAGACGTTTTGCATATTATTTTGATATTAGAAACGCTCTTAGATATTGTTTATCTTATTAGCGTACTTTCGGTGGGTTAGCGCGACCGCTTAATGGCCTCAGAGTGCTACTAGCCGTGCGTAACATATTATAATTAATAGAGATTTACTGCTGGATGCTAAAGGTTTACAGAAACAACTGTAAAATAATTTTAAATGCATTTGAATGTCACCTACTGTTTTAGAAATAGACAAAATGGCATGCTAGAGCCTGTAAACGCTCTGGCGGACGACCTGAGACGTTTTGCATATTATTTTGATAGTAGAAAAACTCTTAGATATTGTTTATCTTAGTAGTGCTATTTCGGTAGTTCAGCGCGACCGCTTAATGGTCTTGGAATGCTACTAGCAGTGCGTAACGTATTATAATTAATAGACATTTTTTGCAGAATGTTAAAGCTTGTACAGAAACCACTGCAAAATAATTTTAAATGCATTAGAATGTCGCCTACTGTTTTAGAAATAGACAAAATGGCATGCTAGAGCCTGTAAACGTTCTGGCGGACGACCTGAGACGTTTTGCATATTATTTTGATAGTAGAAACGTTCTTAGATATTGTTTATCTTAGTAGCGTTCTTTCGGTGGTTCAGCGCGACCGCTTAATGGTTGCAGAATGCTACTAGCAGTGCGTAACATATTATAATTAATAGACATTTATTGCACAATGTTAAAGCTTGTACAGAAACAACTGTAAAATAATTTTAAATGCATTTCAATGGCACCTACTGTTTTAGAAGTAGTCAAAATGGCAGGCTACAGCCTGTAAACATTCTGGCGCAAGACCTGAGACGTTTTGTATATTATTTTGACAGTAGAAACGCTCTTAGATATTGTTTATCTTAGTAGCGTTCTTTCGGTGGTTCAGCGCGACCGCTTAATGGTCTCAGAATGCTAATAGCAGTGCGTAACATATTATAATTAATAGAGATTTACTGCAGGATGTTAAAGCTTGTACAGAAACAACTGTAAAATAATTTTAAATGCATTTGAATGGCACCTACTGTTTTAGAAGTAGTCAAAATGGCATGCTACAGCCTGTAAACATTCTGGCGCAAGACCTGAGACGTTTTGCATATTATTTTGATAGCAGAAACGCTCTTAGATATTGTTTATCTAGTAGCGTTCTTTCGGTGATACAGCGCGACCGCTTAGTGGTTTCAGAATGCTACTAGCAGTGCGTAACATATTATAATTAATAGACATTTATTGCAGAATGTTAAAGCTTGTACAGAAAAAACTGTAAAATAATTTTAAATGCATTTCAATGGCACCTACTGTTTTAGAAGTAGTCAAAATGGCATGCTACAGCCTGTAAACATTCTGGCGCAAGAACTGAGACGTTTTGCATATTATTTTGATAGCAGAAACGCTCTTAGATATTGTTTATCTTAGTAGCGTTCTTTCGGTGATACAGCGCGACCGCTTAGTGGTTTCAGAATGCTACTAGCAGTGCGTAACATATTATAATTAATAGACATTTATTGCAGAATGTTAAAGCTTGTACAGAAACAACTGTAAAATAATTTTAAATGCATTTCAATGGCACCTACTGTTTTAGAAGTAGTCAAAATGGCAGGCTACAGCCTGTAAACATTCTGGCGCAAGACCTGAGACGTTTTGTATATTATTTTGACAGTAGAAACGCTCTTTGATATTGTTTATCTTAGTAGCGTTCTTTCGGTGGTTCAGCGCGACCGCTTAAAGGTCTCAGAATGCTACTAGCAGTGCGTAACATATTCTAATTAATAGAGATTTACTGCAGGATGCTAAAAGTTTACAGAAACAACTATAAAATAATTTTAAATGCATTTGAATGGCACCTACTGTTTTAGAAGTAGACAAAATGGCATGCTAGAGCCTGTAAACGCTCTGGCGGACGACTTGAGATGTTTTGCATATTGTTTTGATAGTAGAAACGCTCTTAGATATTGTTTATCTTAGTAGCATTCTTTCGGTAGTTCAGCGCGATCGCTTAATGGTCTCGGAATGCTACTAGCAGTGCGTAACACATTATAATTAATAGAGATTTATTGCAGAATGTTAAAGCTTGTACAGAAACAACTGTAAAATGATTTTAACTGCATTTGAATGGCACCTACTGTTCTAGAAATAGACAAAATGGCATTCTAGAGCCTGTAAACGTTCTGGCGGAAGACCTGAGACGTTTTGCATATTATTTTGATAGTAGAAACTGTCTTAGATATTGTTCATTTTAGTAGCCCTTTTTCGGTAGTTCAGCGCGACCGCCTAATGGTCTCAGAATGCTACTAGCAGTGCGTAACATATTATAATTAATAGACATTTATTGCAGAATGTTAAAGCTTGTACAGAAACAACTGTAAAATAATTTTAAATGCATTTGAATGGCACCTACTGTTTTAGCAGTAGTCAAAATGGCATGCTACAGCCTGCAAACATTCTGGCGGAAGACCTGAGACGTTTTGAATATTATTTTGATAGCAGAAACGCTCTTAGATATTGTTTATCTTAGTAGCGTTCTTTCGGTGGTACAGCGCGACCGCTTAGTGGTCTCAGAATGCTACTAGCAGTGCGTAACATATTATAATTAATAGACATTAATTGCAGAATGTTAAAGCTTGTACAGAAACAACTGTAAAATAATTTTAAATGCATTTGAATGGCACCTACTGTTTTAGAAGTAGTCAAAATGGCATGCTACAGCCTGTAAACATTCTGGCGCAAGACCTGAGACGTTTTGCATATTATTTTGATAGCAGAAACGCTCTTAGATATTGTTTATCTTAGTAGCGTTCTTTCGGTGATACAGCGCGACCGCTTAGTGGTTTCAGAATGCTACTAGCAGTGCGTAACATATTATAATTAATAGACATTTATTGCAGAATGTTAAAGCTTGTACAGAAACAACTGTAAAATAATTTTAAATGCATTTCAATGGCACCTACTGTTTTAGAAGTAGTCAAAATGGCATGCTACAGCCTGTAAACATTCTGGCGCCAGACCTGAGACGTTTTGCATATTATTTTGATAGCAGAAACGCTCTTAGATATTGTTTATCTTAGTAGCGTTCTTTCGGTGATACAGCGCGACCGCTTAGTGGTTTCAGAATGCTACTAGCAGTGCGTAACATATTATAATTAATAGACATTTATTGCAGAATGTTAAAGCTTGTACAGAAACAACTGTAAAATAATTTTAAATGCATTTCAATGGCACCTACTGTTTTAGAAGTAGTCAAAATGGCAGGCTACAGCCTGTAAACATTCTGGCGCAAGACCTGAGACGTTTTGTATATTATTTTGACAGTAGAAACGCTCTTAGATATTGTTTATCTTAGTAGCGTTCTTTCGGTGGTTCAGCGCGACCGCTTAATGGTCTCAGAATGCTAATAGCAGTGCGTAACATATTATAATTAATAGAGATTTACTGCAGGATGTTAAAGCTTGTACAGAAACAACTGTAAAATAATTTTAAATGCATTTGAATGGCACCTACTGTTTTAGAAGTAGTCAAAATGGCATGCTACAGCCTGTAAACATTCTGGCGCAAGACCTGAGACGTTTTGCATATTATTTTGATAGCAGAAACGCTCTTAGATATTGTTTATCTTAGTAGCGTTCTTTCGGTGATACAGCGCGACCGCTTAATGGTCTCAGAATGCTACTAGCAGCGCGTAACATATTATAATTAATAGACATTTATTGCAGAATGTTAAAACTTGTACAGAAACAACTGTAAAATAATTTTAAATGCATTTGAATGGCACCTACTGTTTTAGAAGTAGTCAAAATGGCATGCTACAGCCTGTAAACATTCTGGCGCAAGACCTGAGACGTTTTGCATATTATTTTGACAGTAGAAACGCTCTTAGATATTGTTTATCTTAGTAGCGTTCTTTCGGTGGTACAGCGCGACCGCTTAATGGTCTCAGAATGCTACTAGCAGCGCGTAACATATTATAATTAATAGACATTTATTGCAGAATGTTAAAACTTGTACAGAAACAACTGTAAAATAATTTTAAATGCATTTGAATGGCACCTACTGTTTTAGAAGTAGTCAAAATGGCATGCTACAGCCTGTAAACATTCTGGCGCAAGACCTGAGACGTTTTGCATATTATTTTGATAGCAGAAACGCTCTTAGATATTGTTTATCTTAGTAGCGTTCTTTCGGTGGTACAGCGCGACCGCTTAGTGGTCTCAGAATGCTACTAGCAGTGCGTAACATATTATAATTAATAGACATTTATTGCAGAATGTTAAAGCTTGTACAGAAACAACTGTAAAATAATTTTAAATGCATTTGAATGGCACCTACTGTTTTAGAAGTAGTCAAAATGGCATGCTACAGCCTGTAAACATTCTGGCGCAAGACCTGAGACGTTTTGCATATTATTTTGACAGTAGAAACGTTCTTAGATATTGTTTATCTTAGTAGCGTTCTTTCGGTGGTTCAGCGCGACCGCTTAATGGTCTCAGAATGCTACTAGCTGTGCGTAACATATTATAATTAATAGACATTTATTGCAGAATGTTAAAGCTTGTACAGAAACAATTGTAAAATAATTTTAAATGCATTTGAATGGCACCTACTGTTTTAGAAGTAGACAATATGGCATGCTACACCCTGTAAACGTTCTGGCGGAAGACCTGAGACGTTTTGCATATTATTTTGATAGCAGAAACGCTCTTAGATATTGTTTATCTTAGTAGCGTTCTTTCGGTGATACAGCGCGACCGCTTAGTGGTTTCTGAATGCTACTAGCAGTGCGTAACATATTATAATTAATAGACATTTATTGCAGAATGTTAAAGCTTGTACAGAAACAACTGTAAAATAATTTTAAATGCATTTCAATGGCACCTACTGTTTTAGAAGTAGTCAAAATGGCATGCTACAGCCTGTAAACATTCTGGCGCAAGACCTGAGACGTTTTGCATATTATTTTGACAGTAGAAACGTTCTTAGATATTGTTTATCTTAGTAGCGTTCTTTCGGTGGTTCAGCGCGACCGCTTAATGGTCTCAGAATGCTACTAGCAGTGCGTAACATATTATAATTAATAGACATTTATTGCAGAATGTTAAAACTTGTACAGAAACAACTGTAAAATAATTTTAAATGCATTTGAATGGCACCTACTGTTTTAGAAGTAGTCAAAATGGCATGCTACAGCCTGTAAACATTCTGGCGCAAGACCTGAGACGTTTTGCATATTATTTTGATAGCAGAAACGCTCTTAGATATTGTTTATCTTAGTAGCGTTCTTTCGGTGATACAGCGCGACCGCTTAGTGGTTTCAGAATGCTACTAGCAGTGCGTAACATATTATAATTAATAGAGATTTACTGCAGGATGTTAAAGCTTGTACAGAAACAACTGTAAAATAATTTTAAATGCATTTGAATGGCACCTACTGTTTTAGAAGTAGTCAAAATGGCATGCTACAGCCTGTAAACATTCTGGCGCAAGACCTGAGACGTTTTGCATATTATTTTGATAGCAGAAACGCTCTTAGATATTGTTTATCTTAGTAGCGTTCTTTCGGTGATACAGCGCGACCGCTTAGTGGTTTCAGAATGCTACTAGCAGTGCGTAACATATTATAATTAATAGACATTTATTGCAGAATGTTAAAGCTTGTACAGAAACAACTGTAAAATAATTTTAAATGCATTTCAATGGCACCTACTGTTTTAGAAGTAGTCAAAATGGCATGCTACAGCCTGTAAACATTCTGGCGCAAGACCTGAGACGTTTTGCATATTATTTTGACAGTAGAAACGCTCTTAGATATTGTTTATCTTAGTAGCGTTCTTTCGGTGGTTCAGCGCGACCGCTTAATGGTCTCAGAATGCTACTAGCAGTGCGTAACATATTATAATTAATAGACATTTATTGCAGAATGTTAAAACTTGTACAGAAACAACTGTAAAATAATTTTAAATGCATTTGAATGGCACCTACTGTTTTAGAAGTAGTCAAAATGGCATGCTACAGCCTGTAAACATTCTGGCGCAAGACCTGAGACGTTTTGCATATTATTTTGATAGCAGAAACGCTCTTAGATATTGTTTATCTTAGTAGCGTTCTTTCGGTGGTACAGCGCGACCGCTTAGTGGTCTCAGAATGCTACTAGCAGTGCGTAACATATTATAATTAATAGACATTTATTGCAGAATGTTAAAGCTTGTACAGAAACAACTGTAAAATAATTTTAAATGCATTTGAATGGCACCTACTGTTTTAGAAGTAGTCAAAATGGCATGCTACAGCCTGTAAACATTCTGGCGCAAGACCTGAGACGTTTTGCATATTATTTTGACAGTAGAAACGTTCTTAGATATTGTTTATCTTAGTAGCGTTCTTTCGGTGGTTCAGCGCGACCGCTTAATGGTCTCAGAATGCTACTAGCAGTGCGTAACATATTATAATTAATAGACATTTATTGCAGAATGTTAAAGCTTGTACAGAAACAATTGTAAAATAATTTTAAATGCATTTGAATGGCACCTACTGTTTTAGAAGTAGACAATATGGCATGCTACACCCTGTAAACGTTCTGGCGGAAGACCTGGGACGTTTTGCATATTATTTTGATAGCAGAAACGCTCTTAGATATTGTTTATCTTAGTAGCGTTCTTTCGGTGGTACAGCACGACCGCTTAGTGGTCTCAGAATGCTACTAGCAGTGCGTAACATATTATAATTAATAGAGATTTATTGCAGGATGCTAAAGGTTTACAGAAGCAACTGTAAAATAGTTTTAAATGCATTTGAATGGCACCTACTGTTTTAGAAATCGACAAAATGGCATGCTACATCCTGTAAACGTACTGGCGGAAGACCTGAGACGTTTTGCATATTATTTTGATAGCAGAAACGCTCTTAGATATTGTTTATCTTAGTAGCGTCCTTTCGGTGGTACAGCGCGACCGCTTAGTGGTCTCAGAATGCTACTAGCAGTGCGTAACATATTATAATTAATAGTGATTTATTGCAGGATGCTAAAGGTTTACAGAAGCAACTGTAAAATAATTTTAAATGCATTTGAATGACACCTACTGTTTTAGAAATAGACAAAATGGAATGCTAGAGCCTGTAAACGCTCTTGCGGACGACCTGAGACGTTTTGCATATTATTTTGATAGTAGAAACGTTCTTAGATGTTGTTTATCTTAGTAGCGCTTTTTCGTTTGTTTAGCGCGACCGCTTAATGGTCTCAGAATGCTACTAGCATTGCGTAACATTATATAATAATTAGAGATTTATGGAAGGATGCTAAAGGTGTACAGAAGCAACTGTAAAATAATTTTAAATCGATTTGAATGGCACCTACTGTTTTAGAAATAAACAAAATGACATGCTAGAGCATGTAAACGCTCTTGCTGAAGACCTGAGACGTTTTGCATATTATTTTGATATTAGAAACGCTCTTAGATATTGTTTATCTTATTAGCGTACTTTCGGTGGGTTAGCGCGACCGCTTAATGGCCTCAGAGTGCTACTAGCCGTGCGTAACATATTATAATTAATAGAGATTTACTGCTGGATGCTAAAGGTTTACAGAAACAACTGTAAAATAATTTTAAATGCATTTGAATGTCACCTACTGTTTTAGAAATAGACAAAATGGCATGCTAGAGCCTGTAAACGCTCTGGCGGACGACCTGAGACGTTTTGCATATTATTTTGATAGTAGAAAAACTCTTAGATATTGTTTATCTTAGTAGTGCTATTTCGGTAGTTCAGCGCGACCGCTTAATGGTCTTGGAATGCTACTAGCAGTGCGTAACGTATTATAATTAATAGACATTTTTTGCAGAATGTTAAAGCTTGTACAGAAACCACTGCAAAATAATTTTAAATGCATTAGAATGTCGCCTACTGTTTTAGAAATAGACAAAATGGCATGCTAGAGCCTGTAAACGTTCTGGCGGACGACCTGAGACGTTTTGCATATTATTTTGATAGTAGAAACGTTCTTAGATGTTGTTTATCTTAGTAGCGCTTTTTCGTTTGTTTAGCGCGACCGCTTAATGGTCTCAGAATGCTACTAGCAATGCGTAACATTATATAATAATTAGAGATTTATGGAAGGATGCTAAAGGTGTACAGAAGCAACTGTAAAATAATTTTAAATCGATTTGAATGGCACCTACTGTTTTAGAAATAAACAAAATGGCATGCTAGAGCATGTAAACGCTCTTGCTGAAGACCTGAGACGTTTTGCATATTATTTTGATATTAGAAACGCTCTTAGATATTGTTTATCTTATTAGCGTACTTTCGGTGGGTTAGCGCGACCGCTTAATGGCCTCAGAGTGCTACTAGCAGTGCGTAACATATTATATATAATAGAGATTTACTGCTGGATGCTAAAGGTTTACAGAAACAACTGTAAAATAATTTTAAATGCATTTGAATGTCACCTACTGTTTTAGAAATAGACAAAATGGCATGCTAGAGCCTGTAAACGCTCTGGCGGACGACCTGAGACGTTTTGCATATTATTTTGATAGTAGAAAAACTCTTAGATATTGTTTATCTTAGTAGTGCTATTTCGGTAGTTCAGCGCGACCGCTTAATGGTCTTGGAATGCTACTAGCAGTGCGTAACGTATTATAATTAATAGACATTTTTTGCAGAATGTTAAAGCTTGTACAGAAACCACTGCAAAATAATTTTAAATGCATTAGAATGTCGCCTACTGTTTTAGAAATAGACAAAATGGCATGCTAGAGCCTGTAAACGTTCTGGCGGACGACCTGAGACGTTTTGCATATTATTTTGATAGTAGAAACGTTCTTAGATATTGTTTATCTTAGTAGCGTTCTTTCGGTGGTTCAGCGCGACCGCTTAATGGTTGCAGAATGCTACTAGCAGTGCGTAACATATTATAATTAATAGACATTTATTGCACAATGTTAAAGCTTGTACAGAAACAACTGTAAAATAATTTTAAATAAATTTGAATGGCACCTACTGTTTTAGAAGTAGTCAAAATGGCATGCTACAGCCTGTAAACATTCTGGCGCGAGACCTGAGACGTTTTGCATATTATTTTGATAGCAGAAACGCTCTTAGATATTGTTTATCTTAGTAGCGTTCTTTCGGTGGTACAGCGCGACCGCTTAGTGGTCTCAGAATGCTACTAGCAGTGCGTAACATATTATAATTAATAGACATTTATTGCAGAATGTTAAGGCTTGTACAGAAACAACTGTAAAATAATTTTAAATGCATTTGAACGGCACCTACTGTTTTAGAAGTAGTCAAAATGGCATGCTACAACCTGTAAACATTCTGGCGCAAGACCTGAGACGTTTTGCATATTATTTTGACAGTAGAAACGTTCTTAGATATTGTTTATCTTAGTAGCGTTCTTTCGGTGGTTCAGCGCGACCGCTTAATGGTCTCAGAATGCTACTAGCAGTGCGTAACATATTATAATTAATAGACATTTATTGCAGAATGTTAAAGCTTGTACAGAAACAATTGTAAAATAATTTTAAATGCATTTGAATGGCACCTACTGTTTTAGAAGTAGACAATATGGCATGCTACAGCCTGTAAACGTTCTGGCGGAAGACCTGAGACGTTTTGCATATTATTTTGATAGCAGAAACGCTCTTGGATATTGTTTATCTTAGTAGCGTTCTTTCGGTGGTACAGCACGACCGCTTAGTGGTCTCAGAATGCTACTAGCAGTGCGTAACATATTATAATTAATAGAGATTTATTGCAGGATGCTAAAGGTTTACAGAAGCAACTGTAAAATAGTTTTAAATGCATTTGAATGGCACCTACTGTTTTAGAAATAGACAAAATGGCATGCCAGAGCCTGTAAACGCTCTTGCGGACGACCTGAGACGTTTTGCATATTATTTTGATAGTAGAATCGTTCTTAGATGTTGTTTATCTTAGTAGCGCTTTATCGTTTGTTTAGCGCGACCGCTTAATGGTCTCAGAATGCTACTAGCATTGCGTAACATTATATAATAATTAGAGATTTATGGAAGGATGCTAAAGGTGTACAGAAGCAACTGTAAAATAATTTTAAATCGATTTGAATGGCACCTACTGTTTTAGAAATAGACAAAATGGCATGCTAGAGCATGTAAACGCTCTTGCTGAAGACCTGAGACATTTTGCATATTATTTTGATATTAGAAACAATCTTAGATATTGTTTATCTTATTAGCGTACTTTCGGTGGGTTAGCGCGACCGCTTAATGGCCTCAGAGTGCTACTAGCAGTGCGTAACATATTATAATTAATAGAGATTTACTGCTGGATGCTAAAGGTTTACAGAAACAACTGTAAAATAATTTTAAATGCATTTGAATGTCACCTACTGTTTTAGAAATAGACAAAATGGCATGCTAGAGCCTGTAAACGCTCTGGCGGACGACCTGAGACGTTTTGCATATTATTTTGATAGTAGAAAAACTCTTAGATATTGTTTATCTTAGTAGTGCTATTTCGGTAGTTCAGCGCGACCGCTTAATGGTCTTGGAATGCTACTAGCAGTGCGTAACGTATTATAATTAATAGACATTTTTTGCAGAATGTTAAAGCTTGTACAGAAACCACTGCAAAATAATTTTAAATGCATTAGAATGTCGCCTACTGTTTTAGAAATAGACAAAATGGCATGCTAGAGCCTGTAAACGTTCTGGCGGACGACCTGAGACGTTTTGCATATTATTTTGATAGTAGAAACGCTCTTTGATATTGTTTATCATGGTAACGCTATTTCGGTGGTAGAGCGCGACCGCTTAATGGTCTCAGAATGCTACTAGCAGTGCGTAACATATTATACTTAATAGACTTTTACTGCAGAATGTTAAAGCTTGTACAGAAACAACTGTAAAATAATTTTAAATGCATTTGACTGGCACCTACTCTTTTAGAAGTAGACAAAATGGCATGCTACAACCTGTAAACGTTCTGGCGGAAGATCTGAGACAGTTTGCATATTATTTTGATAGTAGAAACGCTTTTAGATATTGTTTATCTTAGTAGCGTTTTTTTGGTGGTTCAGCGTGACCTGTTAATGGTCTCAGAATGCTACTAGCAGTGCGTAACATATTATAATTAATAGAAATTTATTGCAAGATGCTAAAGGTTTACAGAAACAACTGTAAAATGATGTTAAATGCATTTGAAAGGCACCTACTGTTTTAGAAATAGACAAAATGTCATGCTACAGCCTGTAAACGTTTTGTCGAAAGACCTGAGACGTTTTGCATATTATTTTGATAGTAGAAACCTTCTTAGATATTGTTCATCTTAGTAGCGGTTTTTCGGTGGTTCATCGCGACCGCCTAATGGTCTCAGAATGCTACTAGCTGTGCGTAACATATTATAATTAATACAGATTTACTGCAGGATGCTAAAGGTTTACAGAAACAACTGTAAAATAATTTTAAATGCATTTGAATGGCACCTACTGTTTTAGAAATAGACAAAATGGCATGCTAGAGCCTGTAAACGCTCTGGCGGAAGACCTGAGACGTTTTGCATATTATTTTGATAGTAGAAACGCTCTTAGATATTGTTTATCTTAGTAGCGTTCTTTCGGTGGTACAGCGCGACCGCTTAGTGGTATCAGAATGTTACTAGCAGTTCGTAACATACTATCATTAATAGAAATTTACTGCAGGATGCTAAAGGTTTACAGAAACAACTGTAAAATGATTTTAAATGCATTTGAATAGCACCTACTGTTTTATAAATAGACAAAATGGCATGCTAGAGCCTGTAAATGCTCTGGCGGGCGACCTGAGACTTTTGCATATTATTTCGATAGTAGAAACGTTCTTAGCTATTGTTTATCTTAGTAGCGCTCTTTCGGTAGTTCAGCGCGACCGCCCAATGGTCTCAGAATGCTACTAGCAGTGCGTAACATATTCTAATTAATAGAGATTTACTGCAGGATGCTAAAGGTTTACAGAAACAACTGTATAACATTTTTAAATGCATTAGAATGTCGCCTACTGTTTTAGAAATAGACAAAATGGCATGCTACAGCCTGTAAACGCTCAGGCGGACTACCTGAGACGTTTTGCATATTATTTTGATAGTAGAAACGCTCTTAGATATTGTTTATCTTAGTAGCGCTCTTCCTGAGGCTCAGCGCGACCGCTTAGTGGTCTCAGAATGCTACTAGCAGTGCGTAACATATTCTAATTAATAGAGATTTACTGCAGGATGCTAAAGGTTTACAGAAACAACTGTAAAATAATTTTAAATGCATTTGAATGTCGCCTACTGTTTTAGAAATAGACAAAATGGCATGCTAGAGCCTGTAAACGCTCTGGCGGACGACCTGAATTGCTCTTAGATATTGTTTATCTTAGTAGCGTTCTTTCGGTGGTACAGCGCGACCGCTTAGTGTTCTCAGAATGTTACTAGCAGTGCGTAACATATTATAATTAATAGAAATTTACTGCAGGATGCTAAAGGTTTACAGGAACAACTGTAAAATGATTTTAAATGCATTTGAATAGCACCTACTGTTCTAGAAATAGACAAAATGGCATGCTAGAGCCTGTAAATGCTCTGGCGGGCAACCTGATACTTTTGCATATTATTTCGATAGTAGAAACGCTCTTAGATTTTGTTTATCTTAGTAGCGTTTTTTCGGTTGTTCAGCGCGACCGCTTAATAATCTCAGAATGCTACTAGCATTGCGTAACATATTATAATTAATAAACATTTATTGCAGAATGTTAAAGCTTGTACAGAAATAACTGTAAAATAATTTTAAATGCATTTGAATGGCACCTACTGTTTTGGAAATAGAAAAATGGCATGCTAGAGCCTGTAAACGCTCTGGCGGACGACTTGAGGCGTTTTGCATGTTATTTTGATAGTAGAAACGTTTTTAGATATTGTTTATCTTAGTAGCGCTCTTTCGGTGTTTCAGCGCGACCGCCTAATGCTACTAGCAGTGCGTAACATATTATAATTAATAGACATTTATTGCAGAATGTTAAAGCTTGTACAGAAACAACTGTAAAATAGTTTTAAATGCATTTGAATGGCACCTACTGTTTTAGAAGTAGACAAAATGGCATGCTACAGCCTATAAACGTTCTGGCGGAAGACCTGAGACAGTTTGCATATTATTTTGATAGTATAAACGCTTTTAGATATTGTTTATCTTAGCAGCGCTCTTCCGGAGGTTCAGCGCGAACGCTTAATGGTCTCAGAATGCTACTAGCAGTGCGTAACATATTATAATTAATAGACATTTATTGCAGAATGCTAAAGGTTTACAGAAACAACTGTAAAATAATTTTAAATGCATTTGAATGGCACCTACTGTTTAGAAATAGACAAAATGTCATGCTAGAGCCTGTAAACGCTCTGGCGGACTACCTGAGACGTTTTCCATATCTTAGTAGCGCTCTTCCGGAGGTTCAGCGCGACCGCTTAATGGTCTGAGAAAGCTACTAGCAGTGCGTAACACATTATAATTAATAGAGATTTATTGCAGAATGTTAAAGCTTGTACAGAAACAACTGTAAAATGATTTTAACTGCATATGAATGGCACCTACTGTTCTAGAAATAGACAAAATGGCATGCTAGAGCCTGTAAACGTTCTGGCGGAAGACCTGAGACGTTTTGTATATTATTTTGACAGTAGAAACGCTCTTAGATATTGTTTATCTTAGTAGCTCTCTTTCGGTGGTACAGCTCGACCGCTTAGTTTTCTCAGAATGTTACTAGTAGTGCGTAACATACTATAATTAATAGAAATTTACTGCAGGATGCTAAAGGTTTACAGAAACAACTGTAAAAAGATTTTAAATGCATTTGAATAGCACCTACTGTACTAGAAATAGACAAAATGGCATGCTAGAGCCTGTAAATGCTCTGTCGGGCCACCTGAGACTTTTGCATATTATTTCGATATTAGAAACGTTCTTAGATATTGTTTATCTTAGTAGCGCCCTTTCGGTGGATCATCGCGACCGCCTAATGGTCTCAGAATGCTACTAGCAGTGCGTAACATATTATAATTAATAGACATTTATTGCAGAATGTTAAAGCTTGTACAGGAACAACTGTAAAATATTTTTAAATGCATTTGAATGGCACCTACTGTTTTAGAAGTAGAAAAATGGCATGCTACAGCCTGTAAACGTTCTGGCGGAAGACCAGAGACGTTTTGCATATTATTTTGATTGTAGAAACGCTCTTTGATATTGTTTATCTTAGTAGCGTTCTTTCGGTGGTTCAGCGCGACCGCTTAAAGGTCTCAGAATGCTACTAGCAGTGCGTAACATATTCTAATTAATAGAGATTTACTGCAGGATGCTAAAGGTTTACAGAAACAACTGTAAAATAATTTTAAATGCATTTGAATGGCACCTACTGTTTTAGAAGTAGACAAAATGGCATGCTAGAGCCTGTAAATGCTCTGGCGGGCGACCTGAGACTTTTGCATATTATTTCGATAGTAGAAACGTTCTTAGATATTGTTTATCTTAGTAGCGCTCTTTCGGTTGTTCAGCGCGACCGCCTAATGGTCTCCGAATATTACTAGCAGTGCGTAACATATTATAATTAATAGACATTTATTGCAGAATGTTAAAGCTTGAACAGAAACAACTGTAACATAATTTTAAATGCATTTGAATGGCACCTACTGTTTTAGAAGTAGACAAAATGGCATGCTACAGCCTGTAAACGTTCTGGCGGAAGACCTGAGACGTTTTGCATATTATTTTGATAGTAGAAACCTTCTTAGATATTGTTCATCTTAGTAGCCCTTTTTCGGTAGTTCAGCGCGACCGCCTAATGGTCTCAGAATGCTACTAGCAGTGCGTAACATATTATAATTAATAGACATTTATTGCAGAATGTTAAAGCTTGTACAGAAACAACTGTAAAATAATTTTAAATGCATATGAATGGCACCTACTGTTTTAGCAGTAGTCAAAATGGCATGCTACAGCCTGTAAACATTCTGGCGGAAGACCTGAGACGTTTTGCATATTATTTTGATAGCAGAAACGCTCTTAGATATTGTTTATCTTAGTAGCGTTTTTTCGGTGGTACAGCGCGACCGCTTAGTGGTCTCAGAATGCTACTAGCAGTGCGTAATATATTATAATTAATAGACATTTATTGTAGAATGTTAAAGCTTGTACAGAAACAACTGTAAAATAATTTTAAATGCATTTCAATGGCACCTACTGTTTTAGAAGTAGTCAAAATGGCATGCTACAGCCTGTAAACATTCTGGCGCAAGACCTGAGACGTTTTGCATATTATTTTGACAGTAGAAACGCTCTTAGATATTGTTTATCTTAGTAGCGTTCTTTCGGTGGTTCAGCGCGACCGCTTAATGGTCTCAGAATGCTAATAGCAGTGCGTAACATATTATAATTAATAGACATTTATTGCAGAATGTTAAAGCTTGTACAGAAACAACTGTAAAATAATTTTAAATGCATATGAATGGCACCTACTCTTTTAGCAGTAGTCAAAATGGCATGCTACAGCCTGTAAACATTCTGGCGGAAGACCTGAGACGTTTTGCATATTATTTTGATAGCAGAAACGCTCTTAGATATTGTTTATCTTAGTAGCGTTCTTTCGGTGGTACAGCGCGACCGCTTAGTGGTCTCAGAATGCTACTAGCAGTGCGTAATATATTATAATTAATAGACATTTATTGTAGAATGTTAAAGCTTGTACAGAAACAACTGTAAAATAATTTTAAATGCATTTCAATGGCACCTACTGTTTTAGAAGTAGTCAAAATGGCATGCTACAGCCTGTAACCATTCTGGCGCAAGACCTGAGACGTTTTGCATATTATTTTGATAGCAGAAACGCTCTTAGATATTGTTTATCTTAGAAGCGTTCTTTCGGTGGTACAGCGCGACCGCTTAGTGGTCTCAGAATGCTACTAGCAGTGCGTAACATATTATAATTAATAGACATTTATTGCAGAATGTTAAAGCTTGTACAGAAACAACTGTAAAATAATTTTAAATGCATTTCAATGGCACCTACTGTTTTAGAAGTAGTCAAAATGGCATGCTACAGCCTGTAAACATTCTGGCGCAAGACCTGAGACGTTTTGCATATTATTTTGACAGTAGAAACGTTCTTAGATATTATTTATCTTAGTAGCGTTCTTTCGGTGGTTTAGCGCGACCGCTTAATGGTCTCAGAATGCTACTATCAGTGCGTAACATATTATAATTAATGGACATTTATTGCAGAATGTTAAAGCTTGTACAGAAACAATTGTAAAATAATTTTAAATGCATTTGAATGGCACCTACTGTTTTAGAAGTAGACAAAATGTCATGCTAGAGCCTGTAAACGCTCTGGAGGACGACCTGAGACGTTTTCCATATCTTAGTAGCGCTCTTCCGGAGGTTCAGCGCGACCGCCTAATGGTCTCAGAATGCTACTAGTAGTGCGTAACATATTATAATTAATAGACATTCATTGCAGAATGTTAAAGCTTGTACAGAAACAACTGTAAAATAATTTTAAATGCATATGAATGGCACCTACTGTTTTAGCAGTAGTCAAAATGGCATGCTACAGCCTGTAAACATTCTGGCGGAAGACCTGAGACGTTTTGCATATTATTTTGATAGCAGAAACGCTCTTAGATATTGTTTATCTTAGTAGCGTTCTTTCGGTGGTACAGCGCGACCGCTTAGTGGTCTCAGAATGCTACTAGCAGTGCGCAATATATTATAATTAATAGACATTTATTGTAGAATGTTAAAGCTTGTACAGAAACAACTGTAAAATAATTTTAAATGCATTTCAATGGCACCTACTGTTTTAGAAGTAGTCAAAATGGTATGCTACAGCCTGTAAACATTCTGGCGCAAGACCTGAGACGTTTTGCATATTATTTTGACAGTAGAAACGCTCTTAGATATTGTTTATCTTAGTACCGTTCTTTCGGTGGTTCAGCGCGACCGCTTAATGGTCTCAGAATGCTAATAGCAGTGCGTAACATATTATAATTAATAGAGATTTACTGCAGGATGTTAAAGCTTGTACAGAAAGAACTGTAAAATAATTTTAAATGCATTTGAATGGCACCTACTGTTTTAGAAGTAGTCAAAATGGCATGCTACAGCCTGTAACTATTGTGGCGCAAGACCTGAGACGTTTTGCATATTATTTTGATAGCAGAAACGCTCTTAGATATTGTTTAACTTAGTAGCGTTCTTTCGGTGGTACAGCGCGACCGCTTAGTGGTCTCAGAATGCTACTAGCAGTGCGTAACATATTATAATTAATAGACATTTATTGCAGAATGTTAAAGCTTGTACAGAAACCACTGTAAAATAATTTTAAATGTATTAGAATGGCGCCTACTGTTTTAGAAATAGACAAAATAGCATGCTATAGCCTGTAAACGCTCTGGCGGGCGACCTAAGACTTTTGCATATTATTTCGATAGTAGAAACGTTCTTAGATATTGTTTATCTTAGTAGCGCTCTTTCGGTGGTTCAGCGCGACCGCTTAATGGTCTCGGAATGCTACTAGCAGTGCGTAACGTATTATAATTAATAGACATTTATTGCAGAATGTTAAAGCTTGTACAGAAACCACTGCAAAATAATTTTAAATGCATTGGAATGTCGCCTACTGTTTTAGAAATAGACAAAATGGCATGCTAGAGCCTGGAAACGTTCTGGCGGGCGACATGAGACTTTTTGCATATTATTTTGATTGTAGAAACGTTCTTAGATATTGTTTATCTTAGTAGCGTTCTTTCGGTGGTTCAGCGCGACCGCTTAATGGTTGCAGAATGCTACTAGCAGTGCGTAACATATTATAATTAATAGACATTTATTGCAGAATGTTAAAGCTTGTACAGAAACAACTGTAAAATAATTTTAAATGAATTTGAATGGCACCTACTGTTTTGAAAGTAGACAAAATGGCATGCTAAAGCCTGTAAACGTTCTGGCGGAAGACCTGAGACGTTTTGCATATTATTTTGACTGTAGAAACGCTCTTAGATATTGTTTATCTTAGTAGCGTTCTTTCGGTGGTACAGCGCGACCGCTGAGTTTTCTCAGAATGTTACTAGTAGTGCGTAACATACCATAATTAATAGAAATTTACTGCAGGATGCTAAAGGTTTACAGAAACAACTGTAAAAAGATTTTAAATGCATTTGAATAGCACCTACTGTACTAGAAATACACAAAATGGCATGCTAAAGCCTGTAAATGCTCTGGCGGGCCACCTGAGACTTTTGAATATTATTTCGATAGTAGAAACGTTCTTAGATATTGTTTATCTTAGTAGCGCTCTTTCGGTGGATCAGCGCGACCGCCTAATGGTCTCAGAATGCTACTAGCAGTGCGTAACATATTATAATTAATAGACATTTATTGCAGAATGTTAAAGCTTGTACAGAAACCACTGTAAAATAATTTTAAATGTATTAGAATGGCGCCTACTGTTTTAGAAATAGACAAAATAGCATGCTATAACCTGTAAACGCTCTGGCGGGCGACCTAAGACTTTTGCATATTATTTCGATAGTAGAAACGTTCTTAGATATTGTTTATCTTAGTAGGGCTCTTTCGGTGGTTCAGCGCGACCGCTTAATGGTCTCAGAATGCTACTAGCAGTGCGTAACATATTATAATTAATAGACATTTATTGCAGAATGTTAAAGCTTGTCGAGAAACCACTGTAAAATAATTTTAAATGTATTAGAATGGTGCCTGCTGTTTTAGAAATAGACAAAGTGGCATGTTAGAGCCTGTAAACGCTCTGGCGGAAGATTTGAGACGTTTTGCATATTATTTTGATAGTATAAACGTTCTTTGATATTGTTTATCTTAGTAGCGCTCTTTCGGTGGTTCAGCTCGACCGCTTAATGGTCTCAGAATGCTACTAGCAGTGCGTAACATATTATAATTAATAGACATTTATTGCAGAATGTTAAAGCTTGTACAGAAACCACTGTAAAATAATTTTAAATGTATTAGAATGGCGCCTACTGTTTTAGAAATAGACAAAATAGCATGCTATAGCCTGTAAACGCTCTGGCGGGCGACCTAAGACTTTTGCATATTATTTCGATAGTAGAAACGTTCTTAGATATTGTTTATCTTAGTAGCGCTCTTTCGGTGGTTCAGCACGACCGCTTAATGGTCTCAGAATGCTACTAGCAGTGCGTAACATATTATAATTATTAGAGATTTATTGCAGGATGCTAAAGGTTTACAGAAACAACTGTAAAATAATTTTAAAGGCATTTGAATGACACCTACTGTTTTAGAAGTAGACAAAATATCATGCTACAGCCTGTAAACGTTCTGGCGGAAGACCTGAGACGTTTTGCATATTATTTTGATAGTAGAAAAACTCTTAGATATTGTTTATCTTAGTATCGCTCTTTCGGTAGTTCAGCGCGACCGCTTAATGGTCTCGGAATGCTACTAGCAGTGCGTAACGTATTATAATTAATAGACATTTATTGCAGAATGTTAAAGCTTGTAGAGAAACCACTGCAAAATAATTTTAAATGCATTGGAATGTCGCCTACTGTTTTAGAAATTGACAAAATGGCATGCTAGAGCCTGTAAACGTTCTGGCGGGCGACATGAGACTTTTTGCATATTATTTTGTTTGTAGAAACGTTCTTAGATATTGTTTATCTTAGTAGCGTTCTTTCGGTGGTTCAGCGCGACCGCTTAATGGTTGCAGAATGCTACTAGCAGTGCGTAACATATTATAATTAATAGACATTTATTGCAGAATGTTAAAGCTTGTACAGAAACAACTGCAAAATAATTTTAAATGAATTTGAATGGCACCTACTGTTTTGGAAGTAGACAAAATAGCATGCTAAAGCCTGTAAACGTTCTGGCGGAAGACCTGAGACGTTTTGCATATTATTTTGACTGTAGAAACGCTCTTAGATATTGTTTATCTTAGTAGCGTTCTTTCGGTGGTACAGCGCGACCGCTTAGTTTTCTCAATTTGTTACTAGTAGTGCGTAACATATTATAATTAATAGAGATTTATTGCAGAATGTTAAAGCTTGAACAGAAACAACTGTAAAATAATTTTAAATGTATTAGAATGGCGCCTACTGTTTTAGAAATAGACAAAATAGCATGCTATAGCCTGTAAACGCTCTGGCGGGCGACCTAAGACTTTTGCATATTATTTCGATAGTAGAAACGTTTTTAGATATTGTTTATCTTAGTAGCGCTCATTCGGTGGTTCAGCGCGACCGCCTAATGGTCTCAGAATGCTACTAGCAGTGCGTAACATATTATAATTAATAGACATTTATTGCAGAATGTTAAAGCTTGAACAGAAACAACTGTAAAATAATTTTAAATGTATTAGAATGGCGCCTACTGTTTTATAAATAGACAAAATAGCATGCTATAGCCTGTAAACGCTCTGGCAGGCGACCTAAGACTTTTGCATATTATTTCGATAGTAGAAACGTTCTTAGATATTGTTTATCTTAGTAGCGCTTTTTCGGTGGTTCAGCGCGACCGCTTAATGGTCTCAGAATGCTACTAGCAGTGCGTAACATATTATAATTAATAGAGATTTATTGCAGGATGCTAAAGGTTTACAGAAACAACTGTAAAATAATTTTAAAGGCATTTGAATGACACCTACTGTTTTAGAAGGAGACAAAATGGCATGCTACAGCCTGTAAACGTTCTGGCGGAAGACCTGAGACGTTTTGCATATTATTTTGATAGTAGAAATGCTCTTAGATACTGTTTATCTTAGTAGCGCTCTTGCGGTGGTTCAGTGCAACCGCTTAATGGTTTCAGAATGCTACTAGCAGTGCGTAACATATTATAATTAATAGACATTTATTGCAGAATGTTAAAGCTTGTACAAAAACAACTATAAAATAATTTTAAATGCATTTGAATGGCACCTACTGTTTTAGAAGTAGACAAAATATCATGCTACAGCCTGTAAACGTTCTGGCGGAAGACCTGAGACGTTTTGCATATTATTTTGATAGTAGAAAAACTCTTAGATATTGTTTATCTTAGTATCGCTCTTTCGGTAGTTCAGCGCGACCGCTTAATGGTCTCGGAATGCTACTAGCAGTGCGTAACGTATTATAATTAATAGACATTTTTTGCAGAATGTTAAAGCTTGTACAGAAACCACTGCAAAATAATTTTAAATGCATTAGAATGTCGCCTACTGTTTTAGAAATAGACAAAATGGCTTGCTAGAGCCTGTAAACGTTCTGGCGGGCGACCTGAGACTTTTTGCATATTATTTTGATTGTAGAAACGTTCTTAGATATTGTTCATCTTAGTAGCGTTCTTTCGGTGGTTCAGCGCGACCGCTTAATGGTTGCAGAATGCTACTAGCAGTGCGTAACATATTATAATTAATAGACATTTATTGCAGAATGTTAAAGCTTGTACAGAAACAACTGTAAAATAATTTTAAATGAATTTGAATGGCACCTACTGTTTTGGAAGTAGGCAAAATGGCATGCTACACCCTGTAAACGTTCTGGCGGAAGACCTGAAACGTTTTGCATATTATTTTGATAGTAGAAACGCTCTTAGATATTGTTTATCTTAGTAGCGTTCTTTCGGTAGTTCAGCGCGACCGCTTAATGGTTGCAGAATGCTACTAGCAGTGCGTAACATATTATAATTAATAGACATTTATTGCAGAATGTTAAAGCTTGTACAGAAACAATTGTAAAATAATTTTAAATGCATTTGAATGGCACCTACTGTTTTAGAAGTAGACAATATGGCATGCTACAGCCTGTAAACGTTCTGGCGGAAGACCTGAGACGTTTTGCATATTATTTTGATAGCAGAAACGCTCTTAGATATTGTTTATCTTAGTAGCGTTCTTTCGGTGGTACAGCACGACCGCTTAGTGGTCTCAGAATGCTACTAGCAGTGCGTAACATATTATAATTAATAGAGATTTATTGCAGGATGCTAAAGGTTTACAGAAGCAACTGTAAAATAGTTTTAAATGCATTTGAATGGCACCTACTGTTTTAGAAATAGACAAAATGGCATGCCAGAGCCTGTAAACGCTCTTGCGGACGACCTGAGACGTTTTGCATATTATTTTGATAGTAGAATCGTTCTTAGATGTTGTTTATCTTAGTAGCGCTTTATCGTTTGTTTAGCGCGACCGCTTAATGGTCTCAGAATGCTACTAGCATTGCGTAACATTATATAATAATTAGAGATTTATGGAAGGATGCTAAAGGTGTACAGAAGCAACTGTAAAATAATTTTAAATCGATTTGAATGGCACCTACTGTTTTAGAAATAGACAAAATGGCATGCTAGAGCATGTAAACGCTCTTGCTGAAGACCTGAGACATTTTGCATATTATTTTGATATTAGAAACAATCTTAGATATTGTTTATCTTATTAGCGTACTTTCGGTGGGTTAGCGCGACCGCTTAATGGCCTCAGAGTGCTACTAGCAGTGCGTAACATATTATAATTAATAGAGATTTACTGCTGGATGCTAAAGGTTTACAGAAACAACTGTAAAATAATTTTAAATGCATTTGAATGTCACCTACTGTTTTAGAAATAGACAAAATGGCATGCTAGAGCCTGTAAACGCTCTGGCGGACGACCTGAGACGTTTTGCATATTATTTTGATAGTAGAAAAACTCTTAGATATTGTTTATCTTAGTAGTGCTATTTCGGTAGTTCAGCGCGACCGCTTAATGGTCTTGGAATGCTACTAGCAGTGCGTAACGTATTATAATTAATAGACATTTTTTGCAGAATGTTAAAGCTTGTACAGAAACCACTGCAAAATAATTTTAAATGCATTAGAATGTCGCCTACTGTTTTAGAAATAGACAAAATGGCATGCTAGAGCCTGTAAACGTTCTGGCGGACGACCTGAGACGTTTTGCATATTATTTTGATAGTAGAAACGCTCTTTGATATTGTTTATCATGGTAACGCTATTTCGGTGGTAGAGCGCGACCGCTTAATGGTCTCAGAATGCTACTAGCAGTGCGTAACATATTATACTTAATAGACTTTTACTGCAGAATGTTAAAGCTTGTACAGAAACAACTGTAAAATAATTTTAAATGCATTTGACTGGCACCTACTCTTTTAGAAGTAGACAAAATGGCATGGTACAACCTGTAAACGTTCTGGCGGAAGATCTGAGACAGTTTGCATATTATTTTGATAGTAGAAACGCTTTTAGATATTGTTTATCTTAGTAGCGTTTTTTTGGTGGTTCAGCGTGACCTGTTAATGGTCTCAGAATGCTACTAGCAGTGCGTAACATATTATAATTAATAGAAATTTATTGCAAGATGCTAAAGGTTTACAGAAACAACTGTAAAATGATGTTAAATGCATTTGAAAAACACCTACTGTTTTAGAAATAGACAAAATGTCATGCTACAGCCTGTAAACGTTTTGTCGAAAGACCTGAGACGTTTTGCATATTATTTTGATAGTAGAAACCTTCTTAGATATTGTTCATCTTAGTAGCGGTTTTTCGGTGGTTCATCGCGACCGCCTAATGGTCTCAGAATGCTACTAGCTGTGCGTAACATATTATAATTAATACAGATTTACTGCAGGATGCTAAAGGTTTACAGAAACAACTGTAAAATAATTTTAAATGCATTTGAATGGCACCTGCTGTTTTAGATATAGACAAAATGGCATGCTAGAGCCTGTAAACGCTCTGGCGGAAGACCTGAGACGTTTTGCATATTATTTTGATAGTAGAAACGCTCTTAGATATTGTTTATCTTAGTAGCGTTCTTTCGGTGGTACAGCGCGACCGCTTAGTGGTCTCAGAATGTTACTAGCAGTTCGTAACATACTATAATTAATAGAAATTTACTGCAGGATGCTAAAGGTTTACAGAAACAACTGTAAAATGATTTTAAATGCATTTGAATAGCACCTACTGTTTTATAAATAGACAAAATGGCATGCTAGAGCCTGTAAATGCTCTGGCGGGCGACCTGAGACTTTTGCATATTATTTCGATAGTAGAAACGTTCTTAGCTATTGTTTATCTTAGTAGCGCTCTTTCGGTAGTTCAGCGCGACCGCCCAATGGTCTCAGAATGCTACTAGCAGTGCGTAACATATTCTAATTAATAGAGATTTACTGCAGGATGCTAAAGGTTTACAGAAACAACTGTATAACATTTTTAAATGCATTAGAATGTCGCCTACTGTTTTAGAAATAGACAAAATGGCATGCTACAGCCTGTAAACGCTCAGGCGGACTACCTGAGACGTTTTGCATATTATTTTGATAGTAGAAACGCTCTTAGATATTGTTTATCTTAGTAGCGCTCTTCCTGAGGCTCAGCGCGACCGCTTAGTGGTCTCAGAATGCTACTAGCAGTGCGTAACATATTCTAATTAATAGAGATTTACTGCAGGATGCTAAAGGTTTACAGAAACAACTGTAAAATAATTTTAAATGCATTTGAATGGCGCCTACTGTTTTAGAAATAGACAAAATGGCATGCTAGAGCCTGTAAACGCTCTGGCGGACGACCTGAATTGCTCTTAGATATTGTTTATCTTAGTAGCGTTCTTTCGGTGGTACAGCGCGACCGCTTAGTGTTCTCAGAATGTTACTAGCAGTGCGTAACATATTATAATTAATAGAAATTTACTGCAGGATGCTAAAGGTTTACAGGAACAACTGTAAAATGATTTTAAATGCATATGAATGGCACCTACTCTTTTAGCAGTAGTCAAAATGGCATGCTAGAGCCTGTAAACGCTCTGGCGGACGACCTGAATTGCTCTTAGATATTGTTTATCTTAGTAGCGTTCTTTCGGTGGTTCAGCGCGACCGCTTAATGGTCTCAGAATGCTAATAGCAGTGCGTAACATATTATAATTAATAGACATTTATTGCAGAATGTTAAAGCTTGTACAGAAACAACTGTAAAATAATTTTAAATGCATATGAATGGCACCTACTCTTTTAGCAGTAGTCAAAATGGCATGCTACAGCCTGTAAACATTCTGGCGGAAGACCTGAGACGTTTTGCATATTATTTTGATAGCAGAAACGCTCTTAGATATTGTTTATCTTAGTAGCGTTCTTTCGGTGGTACAGCGCGACCGCTTAGTGGTCTCAGAATGCTACTAGCAGTGCGTAATATATTATAATTAATAGACATTTATTGTAGAATGTTAAAGCTTGTACAGAAACAACTGTAAAATAATTTTAAATGCATTTCAATGGCACCTACTGTTTTAGAAGTAGTCAAAATGGCATGCTACAGCCTGTAACCATTCTGGCGCAAGACCTGAGACGTTTTGCATATTATTTTGATAGCAGAAACGCTCTTAGATATTGTTTATCTTAGTAGCGTTCTTTCGGTGGTACAGCGCGACCGCTTAGTGGTCTCAGAATGCTACTAGCAGTGCGTAACATATTATAATTAATAGACATTTATTGCAGAATGTTAAAGCTTGTACAGAAACAACTGTAAAATAATTTTAAATGCATTTCAATGGCACCTACTGTTTTAGAAGTAGTCAAAATGGCATGCTACAGCCTGTAAACATTCTGGCGCAAGACCTGAGACGTTTTGCATATTATTTTGACAGTAGAAACGTTCTTAGATATTATTTATCTTAGTAGCGTTCTTTCGGTGGTTTAGCGCGACCGCTTAATGGTCTCAGAATGCTACTATCAGTGCGTAACATATTATAATTAATGGACATTTATTGCAGAATGTTAAAGCTTGTACAGAAACAATTGTAAAATAATTTTAAATGCATTTGAATGGCACCTACTGTTTTAGAAGTAGACAAAATGTCATGCTAGAGCCTGTAAACGCTCTGGAGGACGACCTGAGACGTTTTCCATATCTTAGTAGCGCTCTTCCGGAGGTTCAGCGCGACCGCCTAATGGTCTCAGAATGCTACTAGTAGTGCGTAACATATTATAATTAATAGACATTTATTGCAGAATGTTAAAGCTTGTACAGAAACAACTGTAAAATAATTTTAAATGCATATGAATGGCACCTACTGTTTTAGCAGTAGTCAAAATGGCATGCTACAGCCTGTAAACATTCTGGCGGAAGACCTGAGACGTTTTGCATATTATTTTGATAGCAGAAACGCTCTTAGATATTGTTTATCTTAGTAGCGTTCTTTCGGTGGTACAGCGCGACCGCTTAGTGGTCTCAGAATGCTACTAGCAGTGCGCAATATATTATAATTAATAGACATTTATTGTAGAATGTTAAAGCTTGTACAGAAACAACTGTAAAATAATTTTAAATGCATTTCAATGGCACCTACTGTTTTAGAAGTAGTCAAAATGGTATGCTACAGCCTGTAAACATTCTGGCGCAAGACCTGAGACGTTTTGCATATTATTTTGACAGTAGAAACGCTCTTAGATATTGTTTATCTTAGTACCGTTCTTTCGGTGGTTCAGCGCGACCGCTTAATGGTCTCAGAATGCTAATAGCAGTGCGTAACATATTATAATTAATAGAGATTTACTGCAGGATGTTAAAGCTTGTACAGAAAGAACTGTAAAATAATTTTAAATGCATTTGAATGGCACCTACTGTTTTAGAAGTAGTCAAAATGGCATGCTACAGCCTGTAACTATTGTGGCGCAAGACCTGAGACGTTTTGCATATTATTTTGATAGCAGAAACGCTCTTAGATATTGTTTAACTTAGTAGCGTTCTTTCGGTGGTACAGCGCGACCGCTTAGTGGTCTCAGAATGCTACTAGCAGTGCGTAACATATTATAATTAATAGACATTTATTGCAGAATGTTAAAGCTTGTACAGAAACCACTGTAAAATAATTTTAAATGTATTAGAATGGCGCCTACTGTTTTAGAAATAGACAAAATAGCATGCTATAGCCTGTAAACGCTCTGGCGGGCGACCTAAGACTTTTGCATATTATTTCGATAGTAGAAACGTTCTTAGATATTGTTTATCTTAGTAGCGCTCTTTCGGTGGTTCAGCGCGACCGCTTAATGGTCTCAGAATGCTACTAGCAGTGCGTAACATATTATAATTAATAGAGATTTATTGCAGGATGCTAAAGGTTTACAGAAGCAACTGTAAAATAATTTTAAAGGCATTTGAATGACACCTACTGTTTTAGAAGTTGACAAAATATCATGCTACAGCCTGTAAACGTTCTGGCGGAAGACCTGAGACGTTTTGCATATTATTTTGATAGTAGAAAAACTCTTAGATATTGTTTATCTTAGTATCGCTCTTTCGGTAGTTCAGCGCGACCGCTTAATGGTCTCGGAATGCTACTAGCAGTGCGTAACGTATTATAATTAATAGACATTTATTGCAGAATGTTAAAGCTTGTACAGAAACCACTGCAAAATAATTTTAAATGCATTGGAATGTCGCCTACTGTTTTAGAAATAGACAAAATGGCATGCTAGAGCCTGGAAACGTTCTGGCGGGCGACATGAGACTTTTTGCATATTATTTTGATTGTAGAAACGTTCTTAGATATTGTTTATCTTAGTAGCGTTCTTTCGGTGGTTCAGCGCGACCGCTTAATGGTTGCAGAATGCTACTAGCAGTGCGTAACATATTATAATTAATAGACATTTATTGCAGAATGTTAAAGCTTGTACAGAAACAACTGTAAAATAATTTTAAATGAATTTGAATGGCACCTACTGTTTTGAAAGTAGACAAAATGGCATGCTAAAGCCTGTAAACGTTCTGGCGGAAGACCTGAGACGTTTTGCATATTATTTTGACTGTAGAAACGCTCTTAGATATCGTTTATCTTAGTAGCGCTCTTTCGTTGGTTCAGCGCCACCACTTAATGGTCTCAGAATGCTACTAGCAGTGCGTAACATATTATAATTAATAGAAATTTACTGCAGGATGCTAAAGGTTTACAGAAACAACTGTAAAAAGATTTTAAATGCATTTGAATAGCACCTACTGTACTAGAAATACACAAAATGGCATGCTAAAGCCTGTAAATGCTCTGGCGGGCCACCTGAGACTTTTGAATATTATTTCGATAGTAGAAACGTTCTTAGATATTGTTTATCTTAGTAGCGCTCTTTCGGTGGATCAGCGCGACCGCCTAATGGTCTCAGAATGCTACTAGCAGTGCGTAACATATTATAATTAATAGACATTTATTGCAGAATGTTAAAGCTTGTACAGAAACCACTGTAAAATAATTTTAAATGTATTAGAATGGCGCCTACTGTTTTAGAAATAGACAAAATAGCATGCTATAACCTGTAAACGCTCTGGCGGGCGACCTAAGACTTTTGCATATTATTTCGATAGTAGAAACGTTCTTAGATATTGTTTATCTTAGTAGGGCTCTTTCGGTGGTTCAGCGCGACCGCTTAATGGTCTCAGAATGCTACTAGCAGTGCGTAACATATTATAATTAATAGACATTTATTGCAGAATGTTAAAGCTTGTCGAGAAACCACTGTAAAATAATTTTAAATGTATTAGAATGGTGCCTGCTGTTTTAGAAATAGACAAAGTGTCATGTTAGAGCCTGTAAACGCTCTGGCGGAAAATTTGAGACGTTTTGCATATTATTTTGATAGTATAAACGTTCTTTGATATTGTTTATCTTAGTAGCGCTCTTTCGGTGGTTCAGCTCGACCGCTTAATGGTCTCAGAATGCTACTAGCAGTGCGTAACATATTATAATTAATAGACATTTATTGCAGAATGTTAAAGCTTGTACAGAAACCACTGTAAAATAATTTTAAATGTATTAGAATGGCGCCTACTGTTTTAGAAATAGACAAAATAGCATGCTATAGCCTGTAAACGCTCTGGCGGGCGACCTAAGACTTTTGCATATTATTTCGATAGTAGAAACGTTCTTAGATATTGTTTATCTTAGTAGCGCTCTTTCGGTGGTTCAGCACGACCGCTTAATGGTCTCAGAATGCTACTAGCAGTGCGTAACATATTATAATTATTAGAGATTTATTGCAGGATGCTAAAGGTTTACAGAAACAACTGTAAAATAATTTTAAAGGCATTTGAATGACACCTACTGTTTTAGAAGTAGACAAAATATCATGCTACAGCCTGTAAACGTTCTGGCGGAAGACCTGAGACGTTTTGCATATTATTTTGATAGTAGAAAAACTCTTAGATATTGTTTATCTTAGTATCGCTCTTTCGGTAGTTCAGCGCGACCGTTTAATGGTCTCGGAATGCTACTAGCAGTGCGTAACGTATTATAATTAATAGACATTTATTGCAGAATGTTAAAGCTTGTAGAGAAACCACTGCAAAATAATTTTAAATGCATTGGAATGTCGCCTACTGTTTTAGAAATTGACAAAATGGCATGCTAGAGCCTGTAAACGTTCTGGCGGGCGACATGAGACTTTTTGCATATTATTTTGATTGTAGAAACGTTCTTAGATATTGTTTATCTTAGTAGCGTTCTTTCGGTGGTTCTACGCGACCGCTTAATGGTTGCAGAATGCTACTAGCAGTGCGTAACATATTATAATTAATAGACATTTATTGCAGAATGTTAAAGCTTGTACAGAAACAACTGCAAAATAATTTTAAATGAATTTGAATGGCACCTACTGTTTTGGAAGTAGACAAAATAGCATGCTAAAGCCTGTAAACGTTCTGGCGGAAGACCTGAGACGTTTTGCATATTATTTTGATAGTAGAAAAACTCTTAGATATTGTTTATCTTAGTATCGCTCTTTCGGTAGTTCAGCGCGACCGCTTAATGGTCTCGGAATGCTACTAGCAGTGCGTAACGTATTATAATTAATAGACATTTATTGCAGAATGTTAAAGCTTGTACAGAAACCACTGCAAAATAATTTTAAATGCATTGGAATGTCGCCTACTGTTTTAGAAATAGACAAAATGGCATGCTAGAGCCTGGAAACGTTCTGGCGGGCGACATGAGACTTTTTGCATATTATTTTGATTGTAGAAACGTTCTTAGATATTGTTTATCTTAGTAGCGTTCTTTCGGTGGTTCAGCGCGACCGCTTAATGGTTGCAGAATGCTACTAGCAGTGCGTAACATATTATAATTAATAGACATTTATTGCAGAATGTTAAAGCTTGTACAGAAACAACTGTAAAATAATTTTAAATGAATTTGAATGGCACCTACTGTTTTGAAAGTAGACAAAATGGCATGCTAAAGCCTGTAAACGTTCTGGCGGAAGACCTGAGACGTTTTGCATATTATTTTGACTGTAGAAACGCTCTTAGATATTGTTTATCTTAGTAGCGTTCTTTCGGTGGTACAGCGCGACCGCTGAGTTTTCTCAGAATGTTACTAGTAGTGCGTAACATACCATAATTAATAGAAATTTACTGCAGGATGCTAAAGGTTTACAGAAACAACTGTAAAAAGATTTTAAATGCATTTGAATAGCACCTACTGTACTAGAAATACACAAAATGGCATGCTAAAGCCTGTAAATGCTCTGGCGGGCCACCTGAGACTTTTGAATATTATTTCGATAGTAGAAACGTTCTTAGATATTGTTTATCTTAGTAGCGCTCTTTCGGTGGATCAGCGCGACCGCCTAATGGTCTCAGAATGCTACTAGCAGTGCGTAACATATTATAATTAATAGACATTTATTGCAGAATGTTAAAGCTTGTACAGAAACCACTGTAAAATAATTTTAAATGTATTAGAATGGCGCCTACTGTTTTAGAAATAGACAAAATAGCATGCTATAACCTGTAAACGCTCTGGCGGGCGACCTAAGACTTTTGCATATTATTTCGATAGTAGAAACGTTCTTAGATATTGTTTATCTTAGTAGGGCTCTTTCGGTGGTTCAGCGCGACCGCTTAATGGTCTCAGAATGCTACTAGCAGTGCGTAACATATTATAATTAATAGACATTTATTGCAGAATGTTAAAGCTTGTCGAGAAACCACTGTAAAATAATTTTAAATGTATTAGAATGGTGCCTGCTGTTTTAGAAATAGACAAAGTGTCATGTTAGAGCCTGTAAACGCTCTGGCGGAAGATTTGAGACGTTTTGCATATTATTTTGATAGTATAAACGTTCTTTGATATTGTTTATCTTAGTAGCGCTCTTTCGGTGGTTCAGCTCGACCGCTTAATGGTCTCAGAATGCTACTAGCAGTGCGTAACATATTATAATTAATAGACATTTATTGCAGAATGTTAAAGCTTGTACAGAAACCACTGTAAAATAATTTTAAATGTATTAGAATGGCGCCTACTGTTTTAGAAATAGACAAAATAGCATGCTATAGCCTGTAAACGCTCTGGCGGGCGACCTAAGACTTTTGCATATTATTTCGATAGTAGAAACGTTCTTAGATATTGTTTATCTTAGTAGCGCTCTTTCGGTGGTTCAGCACGACCGCTTAATGGTCTCAGAATGCTACTAGCAGTGCGTAACATATTATAATTATTAGAGATTTATTGCAGGATGCTAAAGGTTTACAGAAACAACTGTAAAATAATTTTAAAGGCATTTGAATGACACCTACTGTTTTAGAAGTAGACAAAATATCATGCTACAGCCTGTAAACGTTCTGGCGGAAGACCTGAGACGTTTTGCATATTATTTTGATAGTAGAAAAACTCTTAGATATTGTTTATCTTAGTATCGCTCTTTCGGTAGTTCAGCGCGACCGTTTAATGGTCTCGGAATGCTACTAGCAGTGCGTAACGTATTATAATTAATAGACATTTATTGCAGAATGTTAAAGCTTGTAGAGAAACCACTGCAAAATAATTTTAAATGCATTGGAATGTCGCCTACTGTTTTAGAAATTGACAAAATGGCATGCTAGAGCCTGTAAACGTTCTGGCGGGCGACATGAGACTTTTTGCATATTATTTTGATTGTAGAAACGTTCTTAGATATTGTTTATCTTAGTAGCGTTCTTTCGGTGGTTCTACGCGACCGCTTAATGGTTGCAGAATGCTACTAGCAGTGCGTAACATATTATAATTAATAGACATTTATTGCAGAATGTTAAAGCTTGTACAGAAACAACTGCAAAATAATTTTAAATGAATTTGAATGGCACCTACTGTTTTGGAAGTAGACAAAATAGCATGCTAAAGCCTGTAAACGTTCTGGCGGAAGACCTGAGACGTTTTGCATATTATTTTGACTGTAGAAACGCTCTTAGATATTGTTTATCTTAGTAGCGTTCTTTCGGTGGTACAGCGCGACCGCTTAGTTTTCTCAATTTGTTACTAGTAGTGCGTAACATATTATAATTAATAGAGATTTATTGCAGAATGTTAAAGCTTGAACAGAAACAACTGTAAAATAATTTTAAATGTATTAGAATGGCGCCTACTGTTTTAGAAATAGACAAAATAGCATGCTATAGCCTGTAAACGCTCTGGCGGGCGACCTAAGACTTTTGCATATTATTTCGATAGTAGAAACGTTCTTAGATATTGTTTATCTTAGTAGCGCTCATTCGGTGGTTCAGCGCGACCGCCTAATGGTCTCAGAATGCTACTAGCAGTGCGTAACATATTATAATTAATAGACATTTATTGCAGAATGTTAAAGCTTGAACAGAAACAACTGTAAAATAATTTTAAATGTATTAGAATGGCGCCTACTGTTTTAGAAATAGACAAAATAGCATGCTATAGCCTGTAAACGCTCTGGCAGGCGACCTAAGACTTTTGCATATTATTTCGATAGTAGAAACGTTCTTAGATATTGTTTATCTTAGTAGCGCTTTTTCGGTGGTTCAGCGCGACCGCTTAATGGTCTCAGAATGCTACTAGCAGTGCGTAACATATTATAATTAATAGAGATTTATTGCAGGATGCTAAAGGTTTACAGAAACAACTGTAAAATAATTTTAAAGGCATTTGAATGACACCTACTGTTTTAGAAGGAGACAAAATGGCATGCTACAGCCTGTAAACGTTCTGGCGGAAGACCTGAGACGTTTTGCATATTATTTTGATAGTAGAAATGCTCTTAGATACTGTTTATCTTAGTAGCGCTCTTGCGGTGGTTCAGTGCAACCGCTTAATGGTTTCAGAATGCTACTAGCAGTGCGTAACATATTATAATTAATAGACATTTATTGCAGAATGTTAAAGCTTGTACAAAAACAACTATAAAATAATTTTAAATGCATTTGAATGGCACCTACTGTTTTAGAAGTAGACAAAATATCATGCTACAGCCTGTAAACGTTCTGGCGGAAGACCTGAGACGTTTTGCATATTATTTTGATAGTAGAAAAACTCTTAGATATTGTTTATCTTAGTATCGCTCTTTCGGTAGTTCAGCGCGACCGCTTAATGGTCTCGGAATGCTACTAGCAGTGCGTAACGTATTATAATTAATAGACATTTTTTGCAGAATGTTAAAGCTTGTACAGAAACCACTGCAAAATAATTTTAAATGCATTAGAATGTCGCCTACTGTTTTAGAAATAGACAAAATGGCTTGCTAGAGCCTGTAAACGTTCTGGCGGGCGACCTGAGACTTTTTGCATATTATTTTGATTGTAGAAACGTTCTTAGATATTGTTCATCTTAGTAGCGTTCTTTCGGTGGTTCAGCGCGACCGCTTAATGGTTGCAGAATGCTACTAGCAGTGCGTAACATATTATAATTAATAGACATTTATTGCAGAATGTTAAAGCTTGTACAGAAACAACTGTAAAATAATTTTAAATGAATTTGAATGGCACCTACTGTTTTGGAAGTAGGCAAAATGGCATGCTACACCCTGTAAACGTTCTGGCGGAAGACCTGAAACGTTTTGCATATTATTTTGATAGTAGAAACGCTCTTAGATATTGTTTATCTTAGTAGCGTTCTTTCGGTAGTTCAGCGCGACCGCTTAATGGTCTCGGAATGCTACTAGCAGTGCGTAACGTATCATAGTTAATAGACAGTTATTGCAGAGTGCTAAAGGTTATATAGATTCAACTGTAAACTAATTTTAAATGCATTAGAATGCACCTATTGTTTTAGAAATTGACAAAATGGCATGCTAGAGCCTGTAAACGCTCTGGCGGACGACCTGAGACGTTTTGCATATTATTTCGATAGTAGAAACGCTCTTTGATATTGTTTATCATGGTAACGCTATTTCGGTGGTTGAGCGCGACCGCTTAATGGTTTCAGAATGCTACTAGCAGTGCGTAACATATTATAATTAATAGACATTTATTGCAGAATGTTAAAGCTTGTACAGAAACCACTGTAAAATAATTTTAAATGTATTAGAATGGCGCCTACTGTTTTAGAAAAAGACAAAATAGCATGCTATAGCCTGTAAACGCTCTAGCGGAAGACCTGAGACGTTTTGCATATTGTTTTGATAGTAGAAACGCTTTTAGATATTGTTTATTTTAATAGCGCTATTTCGGTATTTGAGCGCGACCGCCTAATGGTCTCAGAATGCTACTAGCAGTTCGTAACATATTATAATTAATAGAAATTTACTGCAGGATGCTAAAGGTTTACAGGAACAACTGTAAACTAAGTTTAAATGCATTAGAATGGCACCTAGCGCTTTAGAAATAGAAAAAATGGCATACTAGGGCCTGTAAACGCTCTGGCGGGCGACCTAAGACTTTTGCATATTATTTCGATAGTAGAAACGTTCTTAGATATTGTTTATCTTAGTAGCGCTCTTTCGTTGGTTCAGCTCGAACGCTTAATGGTCTCAGAATGCTACTAGCAGTTCGTAACTAATTATAATTAATAGAAGTTTACTGCAGGATGCTAAAGGTTTACAGGAACAACTGTAAACTAAGTTTAAATGCTTTTGAATAGCACCTACTGTTTTAGTAGTAGACAAAATGGCATGCTAGAGCCTGTAAATGCTCTGGCGGGCCACCTGAAACTTTTGCATATTATTTCGATAGTAGAAACGTTCATAGATATTGTTTATCTTAGTAGCGCTCTTTCGGTGGATCAGCGCGACCGCCTAATGGTCTCAGAATGCTACTAGCAGTGCGTAACATATTATAATTAATAGACATTTATTGCAGAAAGTTAAAGCTTGTACAGGAACAACTGTAAAATAATTTTAAATGCATTTGAATGGCACCTACTGTTTTAGAAGTAGTCAAAATGGCATGCTACAGCCTGTAAACATTCTGGCGCAAGACCTGAGACGTTTTGCATATTATTTTGATAGCAGAAACGCTCTTAGATATTGTTTATCTTAGTAGCGTTCTTTCGGTGGTACAGCGCGACCGCTTAGTGGTCTCAGAATGCTACTAGCAGTGCGTAACATATTATAATTAATAGACATTTATTGCAGAATGTTAAAGCTTGTACAGAAACAACTGTAAATAATTTTAAATGCATTTCAATGGCACCTACTGTTTTAGAAGTAGTCAAAATGGCATGCTACAGCCTGTAAACATTCTGGCGCAAGACCTGAGACGTTTTGCATATTATTTTAACAGTAGAAACGCTCTTAGATATTGTTTATCTTAGTAGCGTTCTTTCGGTGGTTCAGCGCGACCGCTTAATGGTCTCAGAATGTTACTAGCAGTGCGTCACATATTATAATTAATAGACATTTATTGCAGAATGTTAAAGCTTGTACAGAAACAACTGTAAAATAATTTTAAATGCATTTGAATGGCACCTACTGTTTTAGAAGTAGTCAAAATGGCATGCTACAGCCTGTAAACATTCTGGCGCAAGACCTGAGACATTTTGCATATTATTTTGACAGTAGAAACGTTAGTAGATATTGTTTATCTTAGTAGCGTTCTTTCGGTGGTTCAGCGCGACCGCTTAATGGTCGCAGAATGCTACTAGCAGTGCGTAACATATTATAATTAATAGACATTTATTGCAGAATGTTAAAGCTTGTACAGAAACCACTGCAAAATAATTTTAAATGCATTAGAATGTCGCCTACTGTTTTAGAAATAGACAAAATGGCATGCTAGAGCCTGTAAACGTTCTGGCGGACGACCTGAGACGTTTTGCATATTATTTTGATAGTAGAAACGTTCTTAGATATTGTTTATCTTAGTAGCGTTCTTTCGGAGGTTCAGCGCGACCGCTTAATGGTTGCAGAATGCTACTAGCAGTGCGTAACATATTATAATTAATAGACATTTATTGCAGAATGTAAAAGCTTGTACAGAAACAACTGTAAAATAATTTTAAATGAATTTGAATGGCACCTACTGTTTTGGAAGTAGACAAAATGGCATGCCACAGCCTGTACACGTTCTGGCGGAAGACCTGAGACGTTTTGCATATTGTTTTGATAGTAGAAACGCTCTTAGATATTGTTTATCTTAGTAGCGTTCTTTCGGTAGTTCAGCGCGATCGCTTAATGGTCTCAGAATGCTACTAGCAGTGCGTAACGTATCATAATTAATAGACATTTATGGCAGAGTGCTAAAGGTTTATAGAATCAACTGTAAACTAATTTTAAATGCATTAGAATGCACCTATTGTTTTATAAATTGACAAAATGGCATGCTAGAGCCTGTAAATGCTCTGGCGGACGACCTGAGACATTTTGCATATTATTTCGATAGTAGAAACGCTCTTTGATATTGTTTATCATGGTGACGCTATTTCGGTGGTTGAGCGCGACCGCTTAATGGTCTCAGAATGCTACTAGCAGTCCGTAACATATTATACTTAATAGACATTTATTGCAGAATGTTAAAGCTTGTACAGAAACAACTGTAAAATAATTTTAAATGCATTTGAATGGCACCTACTGTTTTAGAAGTAGACAAAATGGCATGCTACAGCCTGTAAACGTTCTGGCGGAAGACCTTGTTACAGTTTTAATTCCTCAGATCGACATTGATCATAATAAAGGTCCAAAATCGGGTACAACCTACAGGGATCGCCGGCTTTACCAAAAACACAGATCTTAATGTGTTGGAACAGATGTTGTTGCTCCGATTACTCGCACGTAACGCAGTCGGGAAGGCGTGGTTCGAAAGCTCAAGGAAAAACCGGCGGCACTTACCCTAAAGATTGCTTAAAATAGATGCCTAGAGCGCCACTTGTTTCTAGATAAGGAATGGCAAACGTGTTAGAAACAAGAACACACACGTAGCCTATGGGGAAGTCCTCCACGTAACTGCACTCCACTACAGCGTCCCCTCCACCATGTTCCTTCGGGCCTGTTGGTGTATACACGGTGTGGCCTTGCGACAAATGACTTACCTTGTAGCCACACCCTCTAGCTAGAGCAATAAAAGAAAACACTGACAAGCCCAAATCTAGGGGCGTTCTTACTTGAAGAGCAGGCTTTGGGTTCACACTTAATTACAACAGGCTTTTGCCGTAATTAACTAATGACTAAAGGGTTCAGCAAAAACAAATAACTAGACTGAAATTAGCAAAGGTTTATGTTTAATAGCCCACCTAGCGGTGAGTTTAAATTTAATACAAAGGGTACATCCTAACTGGAATTTCGGGGTCCCCTAGCAAAAGTTAACTTAATCTAAGTATCAATAACAAATAAGCAGAACAAAATCACAGGAGTGACGCCCCTGCGTATAATAATTATTTGAATAATTCAATCAAACGGGCGTACGCAATGTCCAATATAAACTTCAATAGCGCACGACAGATGGTCGATATCACTTCACACGGCACATGATTAAACAAAGCGAAAACACATATTTACTGTAAACAATTTTACCTTAGCCCCAAAGCGTGTTTCTTTGGCGGGAGCGGTGAACGAGGTCCTGGTGAAGTCACTTGGCAGAAGGAGGGCTGCAGTGCAAACGGAGTTGTTGGGACGAGAGTTTAGGGACTCCCCGGTAATCAGGAACAAAAGATGACGGCCTTCGAAGAAGCTCGGGTGCAGCGTAACGAGGTGTTGCGAAAAAAAAATCCCTCAACGGTTGTGGGGGGAATGACAGCAAATAATACACTATTGCGCGGGCGGGCTCCCAATAATTACAAGAGGCACGGCGTTGACACACAGATTTGCAAACAGCAATGGTTTTTCCCCACTTAACAGAGAAAAGTTAGTTACGGCTTAAAGATGTCGTCTCTAGTCGAATGTGCAATTAATGCAAATATCTTTCCCCGGAAAGTACACTATAGGAGACGAATCGGCCATTCGTATCAACGCCGAGTTACTTCACTACATCTGCCCGCACACGCAATTCCAAAACACCAACAATAAATGCTTCGAAGGTTTGAGCTTCACTCACTTAAGTTCAGAAGAAATCAACACGCCGATTTACTAAAAAGGCACCGAAACTTGCTACAGGGCACTCACAAAAATAGCGCAGCCCCGGCCGAGGCCCGGGGCTAGCGTTCTTCTAAAACGTTCTTGATCGGAAGCTTGCTACTAATTAATTAATTTCAAAACGGGCTACGCGCGACGGATACAATGGAAGAAAATTTCGGACTCAAAACCACTAATTTTAAATGCATCATTCCTTAAGGAGTTATCAATTCTTATTTCCTTCACACAAAGCTTGGTCATCAAGAAGCGTTCTAGAAGGAATTTCTGGCTTATACAGCGGATCCCAAAAATATTAAGTTACAAGGTCAGCTTTTACGAACTTCGGGCGTTGAAGTCAATAACAGGAAATGTCCAAGGGTAGCATAATGCGCTATTGCCAAAACAAATGTAATCCCAGAGCCTAATTTCTTTGTGCGTGGAACAAGGAAGGGTTGTTCAGAATAGATTTGATGCATACGAATTTAAAGAAGTGGTGATTACGACGCCGGGCAGTCGCGAAACATGACGCAATTAGTATACGAAACGGAAACGTTCATCAAGAAAAGAATTACAATATCTATGTTTGTTTTGAATTTAAAAAGAGAACGCTTACGGGACGAATTCTACGGACCGTGAACGCATCATTGTTTGGGCCAAATTATATTTAAAATGTAGCTTTAAGATCCAGGGTTGAACTTTAGACAGGGCCGTCTTCAGAAATTTTAAATAGAATAATTTCAGCTTAAATGCACTAATAATACCCAATCGTGGAATTTATAACAAGGATAGCTTAATGACGTCAAAATCACTTAACAACCTGAGACAGTTTGCATATTATTTTGATAGTAGAAACGCTTTTAGATATTGTTTATCTTAGTAGCGTTTTTTTGGTGGTTCAGCGTGACCTGTTAATGGTCTCAGAATGCTACTAGCAGTGCGTAACATATTATACTTAATAGACATTTATTGCAGAATGTTAAAGCTTGTACAGAAACAACTGTAAAATAATTTTAAATGCATTTGAATGGCACCTACTGTTTTAGAAGTAGACAAAATGGCATGCTACAGCCTGTAAACGTTCTGGCGGAAGACCTGAGACAGTTTGCATATTATTTTGATAGTAGAAACGCTTTTAGATATTGTTTATCTTAGTAGCGTTTTTTTGGTGGTTCGGCGCAACCGCTTAATAATCTCAGAATGCTACTAGCATTGCGTAACATATTATAATTAATAAACATTTATTGCAGAATGTTAAAGCTTGTACAGAAATAACTGTAAAATAATTTTAAATGTATTTGAATGGCACCTACTGTTTTGGAAATAGAAAAATGGTATGCTAGAGCCTGTAAACGCTCTGGCGGACGGCTTGAGGCGTTTTACATGTTATTTTGATAGTAGAAACGCTTTTAGATATTGTTTATCTTAGTAGCGTCCTTTTGGTGGCTCAGCGTGACCTGTTAATGGTCTCAGAATGCTACTAGCAGTGCGTAACATATTATAATTAATAGAAATTTATTGCAAGATGCTAAAGGTTTACAGAAACAACAGTAAAATGATTTTAAATGCATTTGAATAGCACCTACTGTTTTAGTAGTAGACAAAATGGCATGCTACAGCCTGTAAACGTTCTGGCGGAAGACCTGAGACGTTTTGCATATTATTTTGATAGTAGAAATGCTCTTAGATGTTGTTTATCTTAGTAGCGTTCTTTCGGTGGTTCAGCGCGACCGCTTAATGGTCTCAGAATGCTACTAGCAGTGCGTAACATACTATAATTAATAGAAATTTATTGCAGGATGCTAAAGGTTTACAGAAACAACTGTAAAATGATTTTAAATGCATTTGAATAGCACCTACTGTTTTAGAAATAGACAAAATGGCATGCTAGAGCCTGTAAATGCTCGGGCGGGCGACCTGAGACTTTTGCATATTATTTCGATTGTAGAAACGTTCATAGCTATTGTTTATCTTAGTAGCGCTCTTTCGGTAGTTCAGCGCGACCGCCCAATGGTCTCAGAATGCTACTAGCAGTGCGTAACATATTCTAATTAATAGAGATTTACTGCAGGATGCTAAAGGTTTACAGAAACAACTGTATAATAATTTTAAATGCATTTGAATGGCACCTACTGTTTTAGAAGTAGACAAAATGGCATGCTAGAGCCTGTAAACGCTCTGGCGGACGACTTGATACGTTTTGCATGCTATTTTGATAGTAGAAATTTTCTTAGATATTGTTTATCTTAGTAGCGCTTTTCCGGAGGTTCAGCGCGACTGCTTAATGGTCTCAGAATGCTACTAGCAGTGAGTAACATATTATAATTAATAGACATTTATTGCAGGATGCTAAAGGTTTACAGAAACAACTGTAAAATAATTTTAAATGCATTTGAATGGCACCTACTGTTTAGAAATAGACAAAATGGCATGCTAGAGCCTGTAAACGCTCTGGCGGACGACCTGAGACGTTTTCCATATCTTAGTAGCGCTCTTCCGGAGGTTCAGCGCGACCGCTTAATGGTCTGAGAATGCTACTAGCAGTGCGTAACACATTATAATTAATAGAGATTTATTGCAGAATGTTAAAGCTTGTACAGAAACAACTGTAAAATGATTTTAACTGCATTTGAATGGCACCTACTGTTCTAGAAATAGACAAAATGGCATGCTAGAGCCTGTAAACGTTCTGGCGGAAGACCTGAGACGTTTTGTATATTATTTTGACAGTAGAAACGCTCTTAGATATTGTTTATATTAGTAGCGTTCTTTCGGTGGTACAGCGCGACCGCTTAGTTTTCTCAGAATGTTACTAGTAGTGCGTAACATACTATAATTAATAGAAATTTACTGCAGGATGCTAAAGGTTTACAGAAACCACTGTAAAAAGATTTTAAATGCATTTGAATAGCACCTACTGTACTAGAAATAGACAAAATGGCATGCTAGAGCCTGTAAATGCTCTGGCGGGCCACCTGAGACTTTTGCATATTATTTCGGTAGTAGAAACGTTCTTAGATATTGTTTATCTTAGTAGCGCCCTTTCGGTGGATCAGCGCGACCGCCTAATGGTCTCAGAATGCTACTAGCAGTGCGTAACATATTATAATTAATAGACATTTATTGCAGAAAGTTAAAGCTTGTACAGGAACAACTGTAAAATAATTTTAAATGCATTTGAATGGCACCTACTGTTTTAGAAGTAGACAAAATGGCATGCTACAGCCTGTAAACGTTCTGGCGGAAGACCTGAGACGTTTTGCATATTATTTTGATTGTAGAAACGCTCTTTGATATTGTTTATCTTAGTAGCGTTCTTTCGGTGGTTCAGCGCGACCGCTTAAAGGTCTCAGAATGCTACTAGCAGTGCGTAACATATTCTAATTAATATAGATTTACTGCAGGATGCTAAAGGTTTACAGAAACAACTGTAAAATAATTTTAAATGCATTTGAATGGCACCTACTGTTTTAGAAGTAGACAAAATGGCATGCTAGAGCCTGTAAACGCTCTGGCGGACGACTTGAGATGTTTTGCATGCTATTTTGATAGTAGAAACGTTCTTAGATATTGTTTATCTTAGTAGTGTTTTTTCGTTGGTTCAGCGCGACCGCTTAATGGCCTCAGAATGCTACTAGCAGTGCGTAACACATTATAATTAATAGAGATTTATTGCAGAATGTTAAAGCTTGTACAGAAACAACTGTAAAATGATTTTAACTGCATTTGAATGGCACCTACTGTTCTAGAAATAGACAAAATGGCATTCTAGAGCCTGTAAATGCTCTGGCGGGCGACCTGAGACTTTTGCATATTATTTCGATAGTAGAAACGTTCTTAGATATTGTTTATCTTAGTAGCGCTCTTTCGGTTGTTCAGCGCGACCGCCTAATGGTCTCCGAATATTACTAGCAGTGAGTAACATATTATAATTAATAGACATTTATTGCAGAATGTTAAAGCTTGAACAGAAACAACTGTAACATAATTTTAAATACATTTGAATGGCACCTACTGTTTTAGAAGTAGACAAAAAGGCATGCTACAGCCTGTAAACGTTCTGGCGGAAGACCTGAGACGTTTTGCATATTATTTTGATAGTAGAAACCTTCTTAGATATTGTTCATCTTAGTAGCGCCCTTTCGGTAGCTCAGCGCGACCGCCTAATGGTCTCAGAATGCTACTAGCAGTGCGTAACATATTATAATTAATAGACATTTCTTGCAGAATGTTAAAGCTTGTACAGAAACAACTGTAAAATAATTTTAAATGCATTTGAATGGCACCTACTGTTTTAGCAGTAGTCAAAATGGCATGCTACAGCCTGTAAACATTCTGGCGGAAGACCTGAGACGTTTTGCATATTATTTTGATAGCAGAAACGCTCTTAGAGATTGTTTATCTTAGTAGCGTTCTTTCGGTGGTACAGCGCGACCGCTTAGTGGTCTCAGAATGCCACTAGCAGTGCGTAACATATTCTAATTAATAGACATTTATTGCAGAATGTTTAAGCTTGTACAGAAACAACTGTAAAATAATTTTAAATGCATTTCAATGGCACCTACTGTTTTAGAAGTAGTCAAAATGGCATGCTACAGCCTGTAAACATTCTGGCGCAAGACCTGAGACGTTTTGCATATTATTTTGACAGTAGAAACGCTCTTAGATATTGTTTATCTTAGTAGCGTTCTTGCGGTGGTTCAGCGCGACCGCTTAATGGTCTCAGGATGCTACTAGCAGTGCGTCACATATTATAATTAATAGACATTTATTGCAGAATGTTAAAGCTTGTACAGAAACAACTGTAAAATAATTTTAAATGCATTTGAATGGCACCTACTGTTTTAGAAGTAGTCAAAATGGCATGCTACAGCCTGTAAACATTCTGGCGCAAGACCTGAGACATTTTGCATATTATTTTGACAGTAGAAACGTTAGTAGATATTGTTTATCTTAGTAGCGTTCTTTCGGTGGTTCAGCGCGACCGCTTAATGGTCGCAGAATGCTACTAGCAGTACGTAACATATTATAATTAATAGACATTTATTGCAGAATGTTAAAGCTTGTACAGAAACAATTGTAAAATAATTTTAAATGCATTTGAATGGCACCTACTGTTTTAGAAGTAGACAATATGGCATGCTACAGCCTGTAAACGTTCTGGCGGAAGACCTGAGACGTTTTGCATATTATTTTGATAGCAGAAACGCTCTTAGATATTGTTTATCTTAGTAGCGTTCTTTCGGTGGTACAGCACGACCGCTTAGTGGTCTCAGAATGCTACTAGCAGTGCGTAACATATTATAATTAATAGAGATTTATTGCAGGATGCTAAAGGTTTACAGAAGCAACTGTAAAATAGTTTTAAATGCATTTGAATGGCACCTACTGTTTTAGAAATCGACAAAATAACATGCCACATCCTGTAAACGTTCTGGCGGAAGACCTGAGACGTTTTGCATATTATTTTGATAGCAGAAACGCTCTTAGTTATTGTTTATCTTAGTAGCGCTTTTTCGTTGGTTTAGCGCGACCGCTTAATGGTCTCAGAATGCTACTAGCATTGCGTAACATATTATAATAATTAGAGATTTATGGAAGGATGCTAAAGGTGTACAGAAACAACTGTAAAATAATTTTAAATCGATTTGAATGGCACCTACTGTTTTAGAAATAGACAAAATGGCATGTTAGAGCATGTAAACGCTCTTGCTGAAGACCTGAGACGTTTTGCATATTATTTTGATATTAGAAACGCTCTTAGATATTGTTTATCTTATTAGCGTACTTTCGGTGGGTTAGCGCGACCGCTTAATGGTCTCAGAGTGCTACTAGCAGTGCGTAACATATTATAATTAATAGACATTTTTTGCAGAATGTTAAAGCTTGTACAGAAACCACTGCAAATTAATTTTAAATGCATTAGAATGTCGCCTACTGTTTTAGAAATAGACAAAATGGCATGCTAGAGCCTGTAAACGTTCTGGCGGAAGACCTGAGACGTTTTGCATATTATTTTGATAGTAGAAACGTTCTTAGATATTGTTTATCTTAGTAGCGTTCTTTCGGAGGTTCAGCGCGACCGCTTAATGGTTGCAGAATGCTACTAGCAGTGCGTAACATATTATAATTAATAGACATTTATTGCAGAATGTTAAAGCTTGTACAGAAACAACTGTAAAATAATTTTAAATGAATTTGAATGGCACCTACTGTTTTGGAAGTAGACAAAATGGCATGCTACAGCCTGTACACGTTCTGGCGGAAGACCTGAGACGTTTTGCATATTGTTTTGATCGTAGAAACGCTCTTAGATATTGTTTATCTTAGTAGCATTCTTTCGGTAGTTCAGCGCGATCGCTTAATGGTCTCGGAATGCTACTAGCAGTGCGTAACGTATCATAATTAATAGACATTTATGGCAGAGTGCTAAAGGTTATATAGAATCAACTGTAAACTAATTTTAAATGCATTAGAATGCACCTATTGTTTTAGAAATTGACAAAATGGCATGCTAGAGCCTGTAAATGCTCTGGCGGACGACCTGAGACGTTTTGCATATTATTTCGATAGTAGAAACGCTCTTTGATATTGTTTATCATGGTAACGCAATTTCGGTAGTTCAGCGCGACCGCTTAATGGTCTCGGAATGCTACTAGCAGTGCGTAACGTATTATAATTAATAGACATTTTGTGCAGAATGTTAAAGCTTGTACAGAAACCACTGCAAAATAATTTTAAATGCATTAGAATGTCGCCTACTGTTTTAGAAATAGACAAAATGGCATGCTAGAGCCTGTAAACGTTCTGGCGGACGACCTGAGACGTTTTGCATATTATTTTGATAGTAGAAACGTTCTTAGATATTGTTTATCTTAGTAGAGTTCTTTCGGTGGTTCAGCGCGACCGCTTAATGGTTGCAGAATGCTACTAGCAGTGCGTAACATATTATAATTAATAGACATTTATTGCAGAATGTTAAAGCTTGTACAGAAACAACTGTAAAATAATTTTAAATGAATTTGAATGGCACCTACTGTTTTGGAAGTAGACAAAATGGCATGCTACAGCCTGTACACGTTCTGGCCGAAGACCTGAGACGTTTTGCATATTATTTTGACTGTAGAAACGCTCTTAGATATTGTTTATCTTAGTAGCGTTCTTTCGGTAGTTCAGCGCGATCGCTTAATGATCTCAGAATGCTACTAGCAGTGCGTTACGTATCATAATTAATAGACATTTGTGGCAGAGTGCTAAAGGTTTATAGAATCAACTGTAAACTAATTTTAAATGCATTAGAATGCACCTATTGTTTTATAAATTGACAAAATGGCATGCTAGAGCCTGTAAATGCTCTGGCGGACGACCTGAGACATTTTGCATATTATTTTGATAGTAGAAACGCTCTTTGATATTGTTTATCATGGTAACGCTATTTCGGTGGTTGAGCGCGACCGCTTAATGGTCTCAGAATGCTACTAGCAGTCCGTAACATATTATACTTAATAGACATTTATTGCAGAATGTTAAAGCTTGTACAGAAACAACTGTAAAATAATTTTAAATGCATTTGAATGGCACCTACTGTTTTAGAAGTAGACAAAATGGCATGCTACAGCCTGTAAACGTTCTGGCGGAAGACCTGAGACAGTTTGCATATTATTTTGATAGTAGAAACGCTTTTAGATATTGTTTATCTTAGTAGCGTTTTTTTGGTGGTTCAGCGTGACCTGTTAATGGTCTCAGAATGCTACTAGCAGTGCGTAACATATTATAATTAATAGAAATTTATTGCAAGATGCTAAAGGTTTACAGAAACAACTGTAAAATGATGATAAATGCATTTGAAAGGCACCTACTGTTTTAGAAATAGACAAAATGTCATGCTACAGCCTGTAAACGTTTTGTCGAAAGGCCTGAGACGTTTTGCATATTATTTTGATAGTAGAAACCTTCTTAGATATTGTTCATCTTAGTAGCGCTTTTTCGGTGGTTCATCGCGACCGCCTAATGGTCTCAGAATGCTACTAGCAGTGCGTAACATATTATAATTAATAGAGATTTACTGCAGGATGCTAAAGGTTTACAGAAACAACTGTAAAATAATTTTAAATGCATTTGAATGGCACCTACTGTTTTAGAAATAGACAAAATGGCATGCTAGAGCCTGTAAACGCTCTGGCGGACGACCTGAGACGTTTTGCTAATTATTTTGATAATAGAAACGTTCTCAGATATTGTTTATCTTAGTAGCGCTTTTTCGTTGGTTCAGCGCGACCGCTTAATGGTTGCAGAATGCTACTAGCAGTGCGTAACATATTATAATTAATAGACATTTATTGCAGAATGTTAAAGCTTGTACAGAAACCACTGCAAAATAATTTTAAATGCATTAGAATGTCGCCTACTGTTTTAGAAATAGACAAAATGGCATGCTAGAGCCTGTAAACGTTCTGGCGGACGACCTGAGACGTTTTGCATATTATTTTGATAGTAGAAACGTTCTTAGATATTGTTTATCTTAGTAGCGTTCTTTCGGAGGTTCAGCGCGACCGCTTAATGGTTGCAGAATGCTACTAGCAGTGCGTAACATATTATAATTAATAGACATTTATTGCAGAATGTTAAAGCTTGTACAGAAACAACTGTAAAATAATTTTAAATGAATTTGAATGGCACCTACTGTTTTGGAAGTAGACAAAATGGCATGCTACAGCCTGTACACGTTCTGGCGGAAGACCTGAGACGTTTTGCATATTATTTCGATAGTAGAAACGCTCTTTGATATTGTTTATCATGGTAACGCAATTTCGGTAGTTCAGCGCGACCGCTTAATGGTCTCGGAATGCTACTAGCAGTGCGTAACGTATTATAATTAATAGACATTTTGTGCAGAATGTTAAAGCTTGTACAGAAACCACTGCAAAATAATTTTAAATGCATTAGAATGTCGCCTACTGTTTTAGAAATAGACAAAATGGCATGGTAGAGCCTGTAAACGTTCTGGCGGACGACCTGAGACGTTTTGCATATTATTTTGATAGTAGAAACGTTCTTAGATATTGTTTATCTTAGTAGCGTTCTTTCGGTGGTTCAGCGCGACCGCTTAATGGTTGCAGAATGCTACTAGCAGTGCGTAACATATTATAATTAATAGACATTTATTGCAGAATGTTAAAGCTTGTACAGAAACAACTGTAAAATAATTTTAAATGAATTTGAATGGCACCTACTGTTTTGGAAGTAGACAAAATGGCATGCTACAGCCTGTAAATGTTCTGGCGGAAGACCTGAGACGTTTTGCATATTATTTTGATAGTAGAAACGCTCTTAGATATTGTTTATCTTAGTAGCGTTCTTTCGGTAGTTCAGCGCGACCGCTTAATGGTCTCGGAATGCTACTAGCAGTGCGTAACGTATTATAATTAATAGACATTTTGTGCAGAATGTTAAAGCTTGTACAGAAACCACTGCAAAATAATTTCAAATGCATTAGAATGTCGCCTACTGTTTTAGAAATAGACAAAATGGCATGGTAGAGCCTGTAAACGTTCTGGCCGAAGACCTGAGACGTTTTGCATATTATTTTGACTGTAGAACCGCTCTTAGATATTGTTTATCTTAGTAGCGTTCTTTCGGTAGTTCAGCGAGATGGCTTAATGATCTCAGAATGCTACTAGCAGTGCGTAACGTATCATAATTAATAGACATTTATGGCAGAGTGCTAAAGGTTTATAGAATCAACTGTAAACTAATTTTAAATGCATTAGAATGCACCTATTGTTTTATAAATTGACAAAATGGCATGCTAGAACCTGTAAATGCTCTGGCGGACGACCTGAGACATTTTGCATATTATTTTGATAGTAGAAACGCTCTGTGATATTGTTTATCATGGTAACGCTATTTCGGTGGTTGAGCGCGACCGCTTAACAGTCTCAGAATGCTACTAGCAGTCCGTAACATATTATACTTAATAGACATTTATTGCAGAATGTTAAAGCTTGTACAGAAACAACTGTAAAATAATTTTAAATGCATTTGAATGGCACCTACTGTTTTAGAAGTAGACAAAATGGCATGCTACAGCCTGCAAACGTTCTGGCGGAAGACCTGAGACAGTTTGCATATTATTTTGATAGTAGAAACGCTTTTAGATATTGTTTATCTTAGTAGCGTTTTTTTGGTGGTTCAGCGTGACCTGTTAATGGTCTCAGAATGCTACTAGCAGTGCGTAACATATTATAATTAATAGAAATTTATTGCAAGATGCTAAAGGTTTACAGAAACAACTGTAAAATGATGTTAAATGCATTTGAAAGGCACCTACTGTTTTAGAAATAGACAAAATGTCATGCTACAGCCTGTAAACGTTTTGTCGAAAGGCCTGAGACGTTTTGCATATTATTTTGATAGTAGAAACCTTCTTAGATATTGTTCATCTTAGTAGCGCTTTTTCGGTGGTTCATCGCGACCGCCTAATGGTCTCAGAATGCTACTAGCAGTGCGTAACATATAATTAATAGAGATTTACTGCAGGATGCTAAAGGTTTACAGAAACAACTGTAAAATAATTTTAAATGCATTTGAATGGCACCTACTGTTTTAGAAATAGACAAAATGGCATGCTAGAACCTGTAAACGTTCTGGCGGAAAACCTGAGACGTTTTGCATATTATTTAGATAGTATAAACGCTCTTAGATATTGTTTATCTTAGTAGCGCTCTTCCGGAGGTTCAGCGCGACCGCTTAATGGTCTTAGAATGCTACCAGCAGTGCGTAACATATTATAATTAATAGACGTTTATTGCAGGATGCTAAAGGTTTGCAGAAACAACTGTAAAATAATTTTAAATGCATTTGAATGGCACCTACTGTTTTAGAAATAGACAAAATGGCATGCTAGAGCCTGTAAACGCTCTGGCGGACGACCTGAGACGTTTTGCTAATTATTTTGATAATAGAATCGTTCTCAGATATTGTTTATCTTAGTAGCGCTTTTTCGTTGGTTCAGCGCGACCGCTTAATGGCCTCAGAATGCTACTAGCAGTGCGTAACATATTATAATTAATAGAGATTTATTGCATGATGCTAAAGGTTTACAGAAACAACTGTAAAATAATTTTAAATGCATTTGAATGGCACCTACTGTTTAGAAATAGACAAAATGGCATGCTAGAGCCTGTAAACGCTCTGGCGGACGACCTGAGACGTTTTGCATATTATTTTGATAGTAGAAATGCTCTTAGATGTTGTTTATCTTAGTAGCGTTCTTTCGGTGGTTCAGCGCGACCGCTTAATGGTCTCAGAATGCTACTAGCAGTGCGTAACATACTATAATTAATAGAAATTTATTGCAGGATGCTAAAGGTTTACAGAAACAACTGTAAACGTTCAGGCAGAAAACCTGAGACGTTTTGCATATTATTTTGATAGTATAAACGCTCTTAGATATTGTTTATCTTAGTAGCGCTCTTCCGGAGGTTCAGCGCGACCGCTTAATGGTCTCAGAATGCTACTAGCAGTGCGTAATATATTATAATTAATAGACATTTATTGCAGGATGCTAAAGGTTTACAGAAACAACTGTAAAATAATTTTAAATGCATTTGAATGGCACCTACTGTTTTAGAAATAGACAAAATGGCATGCTAGAGCCTGTAAATGCTCTGGCGGGCGACCTGAGACTTTTGCATATTATTTCGATAGTAGAAACGTTCTTAGCTATTGTTTATCGTAGTAGCGTTCTTTCGGTAGTTCAGCGCGACCGCCCAATGGTCTCAGAATGCTACTAGCTGTGCGTAACATATTCTAATTAATAGAGATTTACTGCAGGATGCTAAAGGTTTACAGAAACAACTGTATAATAATTTTAAATGCATTTGAATGGCACCTACTGTTTTAGAAGTAGACAAAATGGCATGCTAGAGCCTGTAAACGCTCTGGCGGACGACTTGAGACGTTTTGCATGTTATTTTGATAGTAGAAACGTTCTTAGATATTGTTTATCTTAGTAGCGCTCTTCCGGAGGATCAGCGCGACCGCTTAATGGTCTCAGAATGCTACTAGCAGTGCGTAACATATTATAATTAATAGACATTTATTGCAGGATGCTAAAGGTTTACAGAAACAACTGTAAAATAATTTTAAATGCATTTGAATTGCACCTACTTTTTAGAAATAGACAAAATGGCAAGCTAGAGCCTGTAAACGCTCTGGCGGACGACCTGAGACGTTTTCCATATCTTAGTAGCGCTCTTCCGGAGGTTCAGCGCGACCGCTTAATGGTCTCAGAATGCTACTAGCAGTGCGTAACACATTATAATTAATAGAGATTTATTGCAGAATGTTAAAGCTTGTACAGAAACAACTGTAAAATGATTTTAACTGCATTTGAATGGCACCTACTGTTCTAGAAATAGACAAAATGGCATGCTAAAGCCTGTAAACGTTCTGGCGGAAGACCTGAGACGTTTTGCATATTATTTTGACTGTAGAAACGCTCTTAGATATTGTTTATCTTAGTAGTGTTCTTTCGGTGGTACAGCGCGACCGCTTAGTTTTCTCAGAATGTTACTAGTAGTGCGTAACATACCATAATTAATAGAAATTTACTGCAGGATGCTAAAGGTTTACAGAAACAACTGTAAAAAGATTTTAAATGCATTTGAATAGCACCTACTGTACTAGAAATACACAAAATGGCATGCTAAAGCCTGTAAATGCTCTGGCGGGCCACCTGAGACTTTTGAATATTATTTCGATAGTAGAAACGTTCTTAGATATTGTTTATCTTAGTAGCGCTCTTTCGGTGGATCAGCGCGACTGCCTAATGGTCTGAGAATGCTACTAGCAGTGCGTAACATATTATAATTAATAGACATTTATTGCAGAATGTTAAAGCTTGAACAGAAACAACTGTAAAATAATTTTAAATACATATGAATGGCACCTACTGTTTCAGAAATAGTCAAAATGGCATGCTACAGCCTGTAAACATTCTGGCGGAAGACCTGAGACGTTTTGCATATTATTTTGACAGTAGAAACGCTCTTAGATATTGTTTATCTTAGTAGCGTTCTTTCGGTGGTTCAGCGCGACCGCTTAATGGTCTCAGAATGCTACTAGCAGTGCGTAACATATTATACTCGTAATTAATAGAGATTTATTGCAGGATGCTAAAGGTTTACAGAAGCAACTGTAAAATCGTTTTAAATGCATTTGAATGGCACCTACTGTTTTAGAAATAGACAAAATGGCATGCTACATCCTGTAAACGTTCTGGCGGTAGACCTGAGACGTTTTGCATATTATTTTGACAGCAGAAACGCTCTTAGTTATAGTTTATCTTAGTAGCGTCCTTTCGGTGGTACAGCGCGACCGCTTAGTGGTCTCAGAATGCTACTAGCAATGCGTAACATATTATAATTAATAGAGATTTATTGCATAATGCTAAAGGTTTACAGAAGCAACTGTAAAATAATTTTAAATGCATTTGAATGGCACCTACTGTTTTAGAAGTAGACAATATGGCATGCTACAGCCTGTAAACGTTCTGGCGGACGACCTGAGACGTTTTGCATATTATTTTGATAGCAGAAACGCTCTTAGATATTGTTTATCTTAGTAGCGTTCTTTCGGTGGTACAGCGCGACCGCTTAGTGGTCTCAGAATGCTACTAGCAATGCGTAACATATTATAATTAATAGAGATTTATTGCAGGATGCTAAAGGTTTACAGAAGCAACTGTAAAATCGTTTTAAATGCATTTGAATGGCACCTACTGTTTTAGAAATAGACAAAATGGCATGCTACATCCTGTAAACGTTCTGGCGGAAGACCTGAGACATTTTGCATATTATTTTGACAGCAGAAACGCTCTTAGTAATTGTTTATCTTAGTAGCGTTCTTTCGGTGGTACAGCGCGACCGCTTAGTGGTCTCAGAATGCTACTAGCAATGCGTAACATATTATAATTATTAGAGATTTATGGAAGGATGCTAAAGGTTTACAGAAAGAACTGTAAAATAATTTTAAATGCATTTGAATGGCACCTACTGTTTTAGAAATAAACAAAATGGCATGCTAGAGCCTGTAAACGCTCTTGCGGACGACCTGAGACGTTTTGCATATTATTTTGATAGTAGAAACGTTCTTAGATGTTGTTTATCTTAGTAGCGCTTTTTCGTTGGTTCAGCGCGACCGCTTAATGGTCTCAGAATGCTACTAGCATTGCGTAACATATTATAATTATTAGAGATTTATGGAAGGATGCTAAAGGTTTACAGAAAGAACTGTAAAATAATTTTAAATCGATTTGAATGGCACCTACTGTTTTAGAAATAGACAAAATGGCATGCTAGAGCATGTAAACGCTCTTGCTGAAGACCTGAGACGTTTTGCATATTATTTTGATAGTAGAAACGTTCTTAGATATTGTTTATCTTATTAGCGTTCTTTCGGTGGGTTAGCGCGACCGCTTAATGGTCTCAGAGTGCTACTAGCAGTGCGTAACATATTATAATTAATAGAGATTTACTGCTGGATGCTAAAGGTTTACAGAAACAACTGTAAAATAATTTTAAATGCATTTGAATGTCACCTACTGTTTTAGAAATAGACAAAATGGCATGCTAGAGCCTGTAAACGCTCTGGCGGACGACGTGAGACGTTTTGCATATTATTTTGATAGTAGAAAAACTCTTAGATATTGTTTATCTTAGTAGCGCTCTTTCGGTAGTTCAGCGCGACCGCTTAATGGTCTCGGAATGCTACTAGCAGTGCGTAACGTATTATAATTAAAAGACATTTTTTGCAGAATGTTAAAGCTTGTACAGAAACCACTGCAAATTAATTTTAAATGCATTAGAATGTCACCTACTGTTTTAGAAATAGACAAAATGGCATGCTAGAGCCTGTAAACGCTCTGGCGGAAGACCTGAGACGTTTTGCATATTATTTTGATAGTAGAAACGCTCTTAGATATTGTTTATCTTAGTAGCGTTCTTTCGGTGGTTCAGCGCGACCGCTTAATGGTCTCAGAATGCTACTAGCAGTGCGTAACATATTCTATTAATAGAGATTTACTGCAGGATGCTAAAGGTTTACAGAAACAACTGTAAAATAATTTTAAATGCATTTGAATGGCACCTACCGTTTTAGAAGTAGACAAAATGGCATGCTAGAGCCTGTAAACGCTCTGGCGGACGACTTGAGACGTTTTGCATGCTATTTTGATAGTAGAAACGTTCTTAGATATTGTTTATCTTAGTAGTGCTTTTTCGTTGGTTCAGCGCGACCGCTTAATGGCCTCAGAATGCTACTAGCAGTGCGTAACACATTATAATTAATAGAGATTTATTGCAGAATGTTAAAGCTTGTACAGAAACAACTGTAAAATGATTTTAACTGCATTTGAATGGCACCTACTGTTCTAGAAATAGACAAAATGGCATGCTAGAGCCTGTAAATGCTCTGGCGGGCGACCTGAGACTTTGCATATTATTTTGATAGTAGAAAAACTCTTAGATATTGATTATCTTAGTAGCGCTCTTTCGGTGGTTCAGCGCGACCGCTTAATGGTTGCAGAATGCTACTAGCAGTGCGTCACATATTATAATTAATAGACATTTACTGCAGAATGTTAAAGCTTGTACAGAAACAACTGTAAAATAATTTTAAATGAATTTGAATGGCACCTACTGTTTTGGAAGTAGACAAAATGGCATGCTACAGCCTGTAAACGTTCTGGCGGAAGACCTGATACGTTTTGCATATTATTTTGATAGTAGAAACGCTCTTAGATCTTGTTTATCTTAGTAGCGTTCTTTCGGTGGTACAGCGCGACCGCTTAGTGGTCTCAGAATGCTACTAGCAATGCGTAACATATTATAATTAATAGAGATTTATTGCAGGATGCTAAAGGTTTACAGAAGCAACTGTAAAATAATTTTAAATGCATTTGAATGGCACCTACTGTTTTAGAAATAAACAAAATGGCATGCTAGAGCCTGTAAACGCTCTTGCGGACGACCTGAGACGTTTTGCATATTATTTTGATAGTAGAAACGTTCTAAGATGTTGTTTATCTTAGTAGCTCTTTTTCGTTGGTTCAGCGCGGCCGCTTAATGGTCTCAGAATGCTACTAGCATTGCGTAACATATTATAATTATTAGAGATTTATGGAAGGATGCTAAAGGTTTACAGAAAGAACTGTAAAATAATTTTAAATCGATTTGAATGGCACCTACTGTTTTAGCAATAGACAAAATGGCATGCTAGAGCATGTAAACGCTCTTGCTGAAGACCTGAGACGTTTTGCATATTATTTTGATAGTAGAAACGTTCTTAGATATTGTTTATCTTCTTAGCGTTCTTTCGGTGGGTTAGCGCGACCGCTTAATGGTCTCAGAGTGCTACTAGCAGTGCGTAACATATTATAATTAATAGAGATTTACTGCTGGATGCTAAAGGTTTACAGAAACAACTGTAAAATAATTTTAAATGCATTTGAATGTCACCTACTGTTTTAGAAATAGACAAAATGGCATGCTAGAGCCTGTAAACGCTCTGGCGGACGACGTGAGACGTTTTGCATATTATTTTGATAGTAGAAAAACTCTTAGATATTGTTTATCTTAGTAGCGCTCTTTCGGTAGTTCAGCGCGACCGCTTAATGGTCTCGGAATGCTACTAGCAGTGCGTAACGTATTATAATTAAAAGACATTTCTTGCAGAATGTTAAAGCTTGTACAGAAACCACTGCAAATTAATTTTAAATGCATTAGAATGTCGCCTACTGTTTTAGAAATAGACAAAATGGCATGCTAGAGTCTGTAAACGTTCTGGCGGACGACCTGAGACGTTTTGCATATTATTTTGATAGTAGAAAAACTCTTAGATATTGTTTATCTTAGTAGCACTCTTTCGGTGGTTCAGCGCGACCGCTTAATTGTTGCAGAATGCTACTAGCAGTGCGTCACATATTATAATTAATAGACATTTACTGCAGAATGTTAAAGCTTGTACAGAAACAACTGTAAAATAATTTTAAATGAATTTGAATGGCACCTACTGTTTTGGAAGTAGACAAAATGGCATGCTACAGCCTGTAAATGTTCTGGCGGAAGACCTGATACGTTTTGCATATTATTTTGATAGTAGAAACGCTCTTAGATATTGTTTATCTTAGTAGCGTTCTTTCGGTAGTTCAGCGCGACCGCTTAATAGTCTCAGAATGCTACTAGCAGTGCGTAACGTATCATAATTAATAGACATTTATTGCAGAGTGCTAAAGGGTATATAGAATCAACTGTAAACTAATTTTAAATGCATTAGAATGCACCTATTGTTTTAGAAATTGACAAAATGGCATGCTAGAGCCTGTAAACGCTCTGGCGGACGACCTGAGACGTTTTGCATATTATTTCGATAGTAGAAACGCTCTTTGATTTTGTTTATTATGGTAACGTTATTTCGGTGGTGGAGCGCGACCGCTTAATGGTCTCAGAATGATACTAGCAGTGCGTAACATATTATAATTAATAGACATTTATTGCAGAATGTTAAAGCTTGTACAGAAACCACTGTAAAATAATTTTAAATGTATTAGAATGGCGCCTACTGTTTTAGAAATAGACAAAATAGCATGCTATAGCCTGTAAACGCTCTGGCGGGCGACCTAAGACTTTTGCATATTATTTTGATAGTATAAACGTTCTTTGATATTGTTTATCTTAGTAGCGCTCTTTCGGTGGTTCAGCGCGACCGCTTAATGGTCTCAGAATGCTACTAGCAGTGCGTAACATATTATAATTAATAGACATTTATTGCAGAATGTTAAAGCTTGTATAGAAACCACTGTAAAATAATTTTAAATGTATTAGAATGGCGCCTACTGTTTTAGAAATAGACAAAATAGCATGCTATAGCCTGTAAACGCTCTGGCGGGCGACCTAAGACTTTTGCATATTATTTCGATAGTAGAAACGTTCTTAGATATTGTTTATCTTAGTAGCGCTCTTTCGGTGGTTCAGCGCGACCGCTTAATGGTCTCAGAATGCTACTAGCAGTGCGTAACATATTATAATTAATAGAAATTTATTGCAGGATGCTAATGGTTTACAGAAACAACTGTAAAATAATTTTAAAGGCATTTGAATGACACCTACTGTTTTAGAAGGAGACAAAATGGCATGCTACAGCCTGTAAACGTTCTGGCGGAAGACCTGAGACGTTTTGCATATTATTTTGATAGTAGAAATGCTCTTAGATACTGTTTATCTTAGTAGCGCTCTTGCGGTGGTTCAGTGGAACCGCTTAATGGTCTCAGAATGCTACTAGCAGTGCGTAACATATTATAATTAATAGACATTTATTGCAGAATGTTAAAGCTTGTACAGGAACAACTGTAAAATAATTTTAAATGCATTTGAATGGCACCTACTGTTTTAGAAGTAGAGAAAAAGGCATGCTACAGCCTGTAAACGTTCTGGCGGAAGACCTGAGACGTTTTGCCTATTATTTTGATAGTAGAAACGCTCTTAGATATTGTTTATCTTAGTAGCGTTCTTTCGGTGGTTCAGCGCGACCGCTTAATGGTCTCAGAATGCTACTAGCAGTTCGTAACATATTCTAATTAATAGAGATTTACTGCAGGATGCTAAAGGTTTACAGAAACAACTGTAAAATAATTTTAAATGCATTTGAATGGCACCTACCGTTTTAGAAGTAGACAAAATGGCATGCTAGAGCCTGTAAACACTCTGGCGGACGACTTGAGACGTTTTGCATGCTATTTTGATAGTAGAAACGTTCTTAGATATTGTTTATCTTAGTAGTGCTTTTTCGTTGGTTCAGCGCGACCGCTTAAGGGCCTCAGAATGCTACTAGCAGTGCGTAACACATTATAATTAATAGAGATTTATTGCAGAATGTTAAAGCTTGTACAGAAACAACTGTAAAATGATTTTAACTGCATTTGAATGGCACCTACTGTTCTAGAAATAGACAAAATGGCATGCTAGAGCCTGTAAATGCTCTGGCGGGCGACCTGAGACTTTTGCATATTATTTTGATAGTAGAAAAGCTCTTAGATATTGTTTATCTTAGTAGCGCTCTTTCGGTGGTTCAGCGCGACCGCTTAATGGTTGCAGAATGCTACTAGCAGTGCGTCACATATTATAATTAATAGACATTTACTGCAGAATGTTAAAGCTTGTACAGAAACAACTGTAAAATAATTTTAAATGAATTTGAATGGCACCTACTGTTTTGGAAGTAGACAAAATGGCATGCTACAGCCTGTAAACGTTCTGGCGGAAGACCTGAGACGTTTTGCATATTATTTTGATAGTAGAAACGCTCTTAGATATTGTTTATCTTAGTAGCGTTCTTTCGGTAGTTCAGCGCGACCGCTTAATAGTCTCAGAATGCTACTAGCAGTGCGTAACGTATCATAATTAATAGACATTTATTGCAGGATGCTAACGGTTTACAGAAACAACTGTAAAATAATTTTAAAGGCATTTGAATGACACCTACTGTTTTAGAAGGAGACAAAATGGCATGCTACAGCCTGTAAACGTTCTGGCGGAAGACCTGAGACGTTTTGCATATTATATTGATAGTAGAAATGCTCTTAGATACTGTTTATCTTAGTAGCGCTCTTGCGGTGGTTCAGTGCAACCGCTCAATGGTCTCAGAATGCTACTAGCAGTGCGTAACGTATCATAATTTTTAGACATTTATTGCAGGATGCTAACGGTTTACAGAAACAACTGTAAAATAATTTTAAAGGCATTTGAATGACACCTACTGTTTTAGAAGGAGACAAAATGGCATGCTACAGCCTGTAAACGCTCTGGCGGACGACCTGAGACGTTTTGCATATTATTTCCATAGTAGAAACGCTCTTTGATATTGTTTATCATGGTAACGCTATTTCGGTGGTGGAGCGCGACCGCTTAATGGTCTCAGAATGCTACTAGCAGTGCGTAACATATTATAATTATTAGACATTTATTGCAGAATGTTAAAGCTTGTAGAGAAACCACTGTAAAATAATTTTAAATGTATTAGAATGGCGCCTGCTGTTTTAGAAATAGACAAAGTGGCATGTTAGAGCCTGTAAACGCTCTGGCGGAAGATTTGAGACGTTTTGCATATTATTTTGATAGTATAAACGTTCTTTGATATTGTTTATCTTAGTAGCGCTCTTTCGGTGGTTCAGCGCGACCGCTTAATGGTCTCAGAATGCTACTAGCAGTGCGTAACATATTATAATTAATAGACATTTATTAGAGAATGTTAAAGCTTGTACAGAAACCACTGTAAAATAATTTTAAATGTATTAGAATGGCGCCTATTGTTTTAGAAATAGACAAAATAGCATGCTATAGCCTGTAAACGCTCTGGCGGGCGACCTAAGACTTTTGCATATTATTTCGATAGTAGAAACGTTCTTAGATATTGTTTATCTTAGTAGCGCTCTTTCGGTGGTGCAGCGCGACCGCTTAATGGTCTCAGAATACTACTAGCAGTGCGTAACATATTATAATTAATAGAGATTTATTGCAGGATGCTAACGGTTTACAGAAACAACTGTAAAATAATTTTAAAGGCATTTGAATGACACCTACTGTTTTAGAAGGAGACAAAATGGCATGCTACAGCCTGTAAACGTTCTGGCGGAAGACCTGAGACGTTTTGCATATTATATTGATAGTAGAAATGCTCTTAGATACTGTTTATCTTAGTAGCGCTCTTGCGGTGGTTCAGTGCAACCGCTCAATGGTCTCAGAATGCTACTAGCAGTGCGTAACATATTATAATTAATAGACATTTATTGCAGAATGTTAAAGCTTGTACAGGAACAACTGTAAAATAATTTTAAATGCATTTGAATGGCACCTAATGTTTTAGAAGTAGAGAAAAAGGCATGCTAGAGCCTGTAAATGCTCTGGCGGACGACTTGAGACGTTTTGCATGCTATTTTGATAGTAGAAACGTTCTTAGATATTGTTTATCTTAGTAGTGCTTTTTCGTTGGTTCAGCGCGACCGCTTAATGGTCTCAGAATGCTACTAGCAGTGCGTAACATATTCTAATTAATAGAGATTTACTGCAGGATGCTAAAGGTTTACAGAAACAACTGTAAAATAATTTTAAATGCATTTGAATGGCACCTACCGTTTTAGAAGTAGACAAAATGGCATGCTAGAGCCTGTAAATGCTCTGGCGGACGACTTGAGACGTTTTGCATGCTATTTTGATAGTAGAAACGTTCTTAGATATTGTTTATCTTAGTAGTGCTTTGTCGTTGGTTCAGCGCGACCGCTTTATGGCCTCAGAATGCTACTAGCTGTGCGTAACACATTATAATTAATAAAGATTTATTGCAGAATGTTAAAGCTTGTACAGAAACAACTGTAAAATGATTTTAACTGCATTTGAATGGCACCTACTGTTCTAGAAATAGACAAAATGGCATGCTAGAGCCTGTAAATGCTCTGGCGGGCGACCTGAGACTTTTGAATATTATTTCGATAGTAGAAACGTTCTTAGATATTGTTTATCTTAGTAGCGCTCTTTCGGTTGTTCAGCGCGACCGCCTAATGGTCTCCGAATATTACTAGCAGTGCGTAACATATTATAATTAATAGACATCTATTGCAGAATGTTAAAGCTTGAACAGAAACAACTGTAACATAATTTTAAATGCATTTGAATGGCACCTACTGTTTTAGAAGTAGTCAAAATGGCATGCTACAGCCTGTAAACATTCTGGCGGAAGACCTGAGACGTTTTGCATATTATTTTGATAGCAGAAACGCTCTTAGATATTGTTTATCTTAGTAGCGTTCTTTCGGTGGTACAGCGCGACCGCTTAGTGGTCTCAGAATGCTACTAGCAGTGCGTTACATATTATAATTAATAGAGATTTATTGCAGGATGCTAAAGGTTTACAGAAGCAACTGTAAAATAGTTTTAAATGCATTTGAATGGCACCTACTGTTTTAGAAATAGACAAAATATCATGCTACATCCTGTAAACGTTCTGGCGGAAGACCTGAGACGTTTTGCATATTATTTTGACAGCAGAAACGCTGTTAGATATTGTTTATCTTAGTAGCGTTCTTTCGGTGGTACAGCGCGACCGCTTAGTGGTCTCAGAATGCTACTAGCAGTGCGTAACATATTATAATTAATAGAGATTTATTGCAGGATGCTAAAGGTTTACAGAAGCAACTGTAAAATAATTTTAAATGCATTTGAATGGCACCTACTGTTTTAGAAATAGACAAAATGGCATGCTAGAGCCTGTAACCGCTCTTGCGGACGACCTGAGACGTTTTGCATATTATTTTGATAGTCGAAACGTTCTTAAATGTTGTTTATTTTAGTAGCGCTATTTCGTTGGTTCAGCGCGACCACTGAATGGTCTGAGAATGCTACTAGCATTGCGTAACATATTATAATTATTAGAGATTTATGGAAGGATGCTAAAGGTTTCCAGAAACAACTGTAAAATAATTTTAAATCGATTTGAATGGCACCTACTGTTTTAGAAATAGATAAAATGGCATGCTAAAGCATGTAAACGCTCTTGCTGAAGACCTGAGACGTTTTGCATATTATTTTGATAGTAGAAACGCTCTTAGATATTGGTTATCTTATTAGCGTTCTTTCGGTGGGTTAGCGCGACCGCTTAATGGTCTCAGAGTGCTACTAGCAGTGCGTAACATATTATAATTAATAGAGATTTACTGCTGGATGCTAAAGGTTTACAGAAACAACTGTAAGATAATTTTAAATGCATTTGAATGTCACCTACTGTTTTAGAAATAGAGAAAAAGGCATGCTACAGCCTGTAAACGTTCTGGCGGAAGACCTGAGACGTTTTGCATATTATTTTGATAGTAGAAACGCTCTTAGATATTGTTTATCTTAGTAGCGTTCTTTCGGTGGTTCTGCGCGACCGCTTAATGGTCTCAGAATGCTACTAGCAGTGCGTAACATATTCTAATTAATAGAGATTTACTGCAGGATGCTAAAGGTTTACAGAAACAACTGTAAGATAATTTTAAATGCATTTGAATGGCACCTACCGTTTTAGAAGTAGACAAAATGGCAAGCTAGAGCCTGTAAACGCTCTGGCGGACGACTTGAGACGTTTTGCATGCTATTTTGATAGTAGAAACGTTCTTAAATATTGTTTATCTTAGTAGTGCTTTTTCGTTGGTTCAGCGCGACCGCTTAATGGCCTCAGAATGCTACTAGCAGTGCGTAACACATTATAATTAATAGAGATTTATTGCAGAATGTTAAAGCTTGTACAGAAACAACTGTAAAATGATTTTAACTGCATTTGAATGGCACCTACTGTTCTAGAAATAGACAAAATGGCATGCTAGAGCCTGTAAATGCTCTGGCGGGCGACCTGTGACTTTTGCATATTATTTCGATAGTAGAAACGTTCTTAGATATTGTTTATTTTAGTAGCGCTCTTTCGGTTGTTCAGCGCGACCGCCTAATGGTCTCCGAATATTACTAGCAGTGCGTAACATATTATAATTAATAGACATCTATTGCAGAATGTTAAAGCTTGAACAGAAACAACTGTAACATAATTTTAAATGCATTTGAATGGCACCTACTGTTTTAGAAGTACACAAAATGGCATGCTACAGCCTGTAAACGTTCTGGCGGAAGACCTGAGACGTTTTGCATATTATTTTGATAGTAGAAACCTTCTTAGATATTGTTCATCTTAGTAGCGCTTTTTCAGTAGTTCAGCGCGACCGCCTAATGGTCTCGGAATTCTACTAGCAGTGCGTAACGTATTATAATTAATAGACATTTTTTGCAGAATGTTAAAGCTTGTACAGAAACCACTGCAAAATAATTTTAAATGCATTAGAATGTCGCCTACTGTTTTAGAAATAGACAAAATGGCATGCTAGAGTCTGTAAACGTTCTGGCGGACGACCTGAGACGTTTTGCATATTATTTTGATAGTAGAAACGTTCTTAGATATTGTTTATCTTAGTAGCGTTCTTTCGGTGGTTCAGCGCGACCGCTTAATGGTTGCAGAATGCTACTAGCAGTGCGTAACGTATCATAATTAATAGACATTTATTGCAGAGTGCTAAAGGTTATTTAGAATCAACTGTAAACTAATTTTAAATGCATTAGAATGCACCTACTGTTTTAGAAATAGACAAAATAGCATGCTATAGCCTGTAAACGCTCTGGCGGGCGACCTAAGACTTTTGCATATTATTTCGATATTATAACATAACATATTATAATTAATAGACATTTATTGCAGAATGTTAAAGCTTGTACAGAAACAACTGTAAAATAATTTTAAATGAATTTGAAACGCTCCTACTGTTTTGGAAGTAGACAAAATGGCATGCTACAGCCTGTAAACGTTCTGGCGGAAAACCTGAGACGTTTTGCATATTATTTTAATAGTAGAAACGCTCTTAGATGTTGTTTATCTTAGTAGCGTTCTTTCGGTAGTTCAGCGCGACCGCTTAATGGTGTCAGAATGCTACTAGCAGTGCGTAACGTATCATAATTAATAGACATTTATTGCAGAGTGCTAAAGGTTATATAGAATCAACTGTAAACTAATTTTAAATGCATTAGAATGCACCTACTGTTTTAGAAATAGACAAAATAGCATGCTATAGCCTGTAAACGCTCTGGCGGGCGACCTAAGACTTTTGCATATTATTTCGATAGTAGAAACGTTTTTAGATATTGTTTATCTTAGTAGCGCTCTTTCGGTGGTTCAGCGCGACCGCTTAATAGAGTCAGAATGCTACTAGCAGTGCGTAACATATTATAATTAATAGAGATTTATTGCAGGATGCTAAAGGTTTACAGAAACAACTGTAAAATAATTTTAAAGGCATTTGAATGACACCTACTTTTTTAGAAGGAGACAAAATGGCATGCTACAGCCTGTAAACGTTCTGGCGGAAGACCTGAGACGTTTTGCATATTATTTTGATAGTAGAAATGCTCTTAGATACTGTTTATCTTAGTAGCGCTCTTGCGGTGGTTCAGTGCAACCGCTTAATGGTCTCAGAATGCTACTAGCAGTGCGTAACATATTATAATTAATAGACATTTATTGCAGAATGTTAAAGCTTGTACAGGAACAACTGTAAAATAATTTTAAATGCATTTGAATGGCACCTACTGTTTTAGAAGTAGAGAAAAAGGCATGCTACAGCCTGTAAACGTTCTGGCGGAAGACCTGAGACGTTTTGCATATTATTTTGATAGTAGAAACGCTTTTAGATATTGTTTATCTTAGTAGCGTTCTTTCAGTGGTTCAGCGCGACCGCTTAGTGGTCTCAGAATGCTACTAGCAGTGCGTAACATATTATAATTAATAGAGATTTATTGCAGGATGCTAAAGGTTTACAGAAGCAACTGTAAAATAATTTTAAAGGCATTTGAATGACACCTACTTTTTTAGAAGGAGACAAAATGGCATGCTACAGCCTGTAAACGTTCTGGCGGAAGACCTGAGACGTTTTGCCTATTATTTTGATAGTAGAAATGCTCTTAGATACTGTTTATCTTAGTAGCGCTCTTGCGGTGGTTCAGTGCAACCGCTTAATGGTCTCAGAATGCTACTAGCAGTGCGTAACATATTATAATTAATAGACATTTATTGCAGAATGTTAAAGCTTGTACAGGAACAACTGTAAAATAATTTTAAATGCATTTGAATGGCACCTACTGTTTTAGAAGTAGAAAAAAAGGCATGCTACAGCCTGTAAACGTTCTGGCGGAAGACCTGAGACGTTTTGCATATTATTTTGATAGTAGAAACGCTTTTAGATATTGTTTATCTTAGTAGCGTTCTTTCAGTGGTTCAGCGCGACCGCTTAGTGGTCTCAGAATGCTACTAGCAGTGCGTAACATATTCTAATTAATAGAGATTTACTGCAGGATGCTAAAGGTTTGCAGAAACAACTGTAAAATAATTTTAAATGCATTTGAATGGCACCTACCGTTTTAGAAGTAGACAAAATGGCATGCTAGAGCCTGTAAACGCTCAGGCGGACGACTTGAGACGTTTTGCATGCTATTTTGATAGTAGAAACGTTCTTAGATATTGTTTATCTTAGTAGTGCTTTTTCGTTGGTTCACCGCGAACGCTTAATGGCCTCAGAATGCTACTAGCAGTGCGTAACACATTATAATTAATAGAGATTTATTGCAGAATGTTAAAGCTTGTACAGAAACAACTGTAAAATGATTTTAACTGCATTTGAATGGCACCTACTGTTCTAGAAATAGACAAAATGGCATGCTAGAGCCTGTAAATGCTCTGGCGGGCGACCTGAGACTTTTGCATATTATTTCGATAGTAGAAACGTTCTTAGATATTGTTTATCTTAGTAGCGCTCTTTCGGTTGTTCAGCGCGACCGCCTAATGGTCTCCGAATTTTACTAGCAGTGCGTAACATATTATAATTAATAGACATCTATTGCAGAACGTTAAAGCTTCAACAGAAACAACTGTAACATAATTTTAAATGCATTTGAATGGCACCTACTGTTTTAGAAGTAGACAAAATGGCATGCTACAGCCTGTAAACGTTCTGGCGGAAGACCTGAGACGTTTTGCATATTATTTTGATAGTAGAAACCTTCTTAGATATTGTTCATCTTAGTAACGCTTTTTCAGTAGTTCAGCGCTACCGCCTAATGGTCTCAGAATGCTACTAGCAGTGCGTAACTTATTTTAATTAATAGACATTTATTGCAGAATGTTAATGCTTGTACAGAAACAACTGTAAAATAATTTTAAATGCATTTGAATGGCACCTACTGTTTTAGAAGTAGTCAAAATGGCATGCTACAGCCTGTAAACATTCTGGCGGAAGACCTGAGACGTTTTGCATATTATTTTGATAGCAGAAACGCTCTTAGATATTGTTTATCTTAGTAGCGTTTTTTCGGTGGCACAGCGCGACAGCTTAGTGGTCTCAGAATGCTACTAGCAGTGCGTTACATATTATAATTAATAGAGATTTATTGCAGTACGCTAAAGGTTTACAGAAGCAACTGTAAAATAGCTTTAAATGCATTTGAATGGCACCTACTGTTTTAGAAGTAGTCAAAATGGCATGCTACAGCCTGTAAACATTCTGGCGGAAGACCTGAGACGTTTTGCATATTATTTTGATAGTAGAAACGCTCTTAGATATTGTTTATCTTAGTAGCGTTTTTTCGGTGGCACAGCGCGACAGCTTAGTGGTCTCAGAATGCTACTAGCAGTGCGTTACATATTATAATTAATAGAGATTTATTGCAGGATGCTAAAGGTTTACAGAAGCAACTGTAAAATAATTTTAATGCATTTGAATGTCACCTACTGTTTTAGAAATAGACAAAATGGCATGCTAGAGCATGTAAACGCTCTTGCGGACGACCTGAGACGATTTGCATATTATTTTGATAGTAGAAACGTTCTTAGATGTTGTTTATTTTAGTAGCGCTATTTCGGTAGTTCAGCGCGACCGGTTAATGGTCTCAGAATGCTACTAGCAGTGCGTAACATATTATAATTAACAGACATTTATTGCAGAATGTTAAAGCTTGTACAGAAACAACTGTAAAATAATTTTAAATGCATTTGAATGGCACCTACTGTTTTAGAAATAGACAAAATGGCATGCTAGAGCCTGTAAACGCTCTGGCGGACGACTTGAGACGTTTTGCATGCTATTTTGATAGTAGTAACGTTCTTAGATATTGTTTATCTTAGTAGCGCTCTTTCGGTTGTTCAGCGCGACCGCCTAATGGTCTCCGAATATTACTAGCAGTGCGTAACATATTATAATTAATAGACATCTATTGCAGAATGTTAAAGCTTGAACAGAAACAACTGTAACATAATTTTAAATGCATTTGAATGGCACCTACTGTTTTAGAAGTAGACAAAATGGCATGCTACAACCTGTAAACGTTCTGGCGGAAGACCTGAGACGTTTTGCATATTATTTTGATAGTAGAAACCTTCTTAGATATTGTTCATCTTAGTAGCGCTTTTTCAGTAGTTCAGCGCGACCGCCTAATGGTCTCAGAATGCTACTAGCAGTGCGTAACATATTATAATTAACAGACATTTATTGCAGAATGTTAAAGCTTGTACAGAAACAACTGTAAAATAATTTTAAATGCATCTGAATGGCACCTACTGTTTTAGAAGTAGTCAAAATGGCATGCTACAGCCTGTAAACATTCTGGCGGAAGACCTGAGACGTTTTGCATATTATTTTGATAGCAGAAACGCTCTTAGATATTGTTTTTCTTAGTAGCGTTCTTTCGGTGGTACAGCGCGACCGCTTAGTGGTCTCAGAATGCTACTAGCAGTGCGTTACATATTATTATTAATAGAGATTTATTGCAGGATGCTAAAGGTTTACAGAAGCAACCGTAAAATAGTTTTAAATGCATTTGAATGGCACCTACTGTTTTAGAAATAGACAAAATGGCATGCTACATCCTGTAAACGTTCTGGCGGAAGACCTGAGACGTTTTGCATATTATTTTGACAGCAGAAACGCTGTTAGATATTGTTTATCTTAGTAGCGTTCTTTCGGTGGTACAGCGCGACCGCTTAGTGGTCTCAGAATGCTACTAGCAGTGCGTAATATATTATAATTAATAGAGATTTATTGCAGGATGCTAAAGGTTTACAGAAGCAACTGTAATAGTTATTTACCTAACAAGTTCGGGAAGTTAATTTTCCCGAATGAGCACTTTGTTTGCAGCACGACCGAAGGGAGTGCTGCATGTAGTGCGAATTCGGGAAAATTCTTCCCGAAAGAGGTAGGTACAATGTTTTTTGTAACGAATAACTCAAAATATTTGAAAAAGTTAAAAAAAATATTATTTAGTGTTTTACAACTTTACTGAGTTGGCAGCACAATTACTAAATTTTTATACGTATCCTAGCACCTGTTAGCTTTTGTTGACGTTTACAGCGCCCCTGGAACACACAATTGCCATAGTTTTTGTGGGAAAGTAAAAAACACCCCGGTGCGGGAAAAGTCATTTTCGGCGCATCGGGAATGACCGGGAAATATGAATTTTGAAATCATGAGTGCAAAAAATAATTTTAAATGCATTTGAATGGCACCTACTGTTTTAGAAATAGACAAAATGGCATGCTAGAGCCTGTAACCGCTCTTGCGGACGACCTGAGACGTTTTGCATATTATGTTGATAGTAGAAACGTTCTTAGATGTTGTTTATTTTAGTAGCGCTATTTCGTTGGTTCAGCGCGACCGCTTAATGGTCTCAGAATGCTACTAGCATTGCGTAACATATTATAATTATTAGAGATTTATGGAAGGATGCTAAAGGTTTACAGAAACAACTGTGAAATAATTTTAAATCGATTTGAATGGCACCTACTGTTTTAGAAATAGATAAAATGGCATGCTAGAGCATGTAAACGCTCTTGCTGAAGACCTGAGACGTTTTGCATATTATTTTGATAGTAGAAACGCTCTTAGATATTGTTTATCTTATTAGCGTTCTTTCGGTGGGTTAGCACGACCGCTTAATGGTCTCAGAGTGCTACTAGCAGTGCGTAACATATTATAATTAATAGAGATTTACTGCCGGATGCTAAAGGTTTACAGAAACAACTGTAAAATAATTTTAAATGCATTTGAATGTCACCTACTGTTTTAGAAATAGACAAAATGGCATGCTAGAGCCTGTAAACGCTCTGGCGGACGACCTGAGACGTTTTGCATATTATTTTGATAGTAGAAAAACTCTTAGATATTGTTTATCTTAGTAGCGCTCTTTCGGTAGTTCAGCGCGACCGCTTAATGGTCTCGGAATTCTACTAGCAGTGCGTAACGTATTTTAATTAATAGACATTTTTTGCAGAATGTTAAAGCTTGTACAGAAACCACTGCAAAATAATTTTAAATGCATTAGAATGTCGCCTACTGTTTTAGAAATAGACAAAATGGCATGCTAGAGTCTGTAAACGTTCTGGCGGACGACCTGAGACGTTTTGCATATTATTTTGATAGTAGAAACGTTCTTAGATATTGTTTATCTTAGTAGCGTTCTTTCGGTGGTTCAGCGCTACCGCTTAATGGTTGCAGAATGCTACTAGCAGTGCGTAACGTATCATAATTAATAGACATTTATTGCAGAGTGCTAAAGGTTATATAGAGTCAACTGTAAACTAATTTTAAATGCATTAGAATGCACCTACTGTTTTAGAAATAGACAAAATAGCATGCTATAGCCTGTAAACGCTCTGGCGGGCGACCTAAGACTTTTGCATATTATTTCGATATTATAACATAACATATTATAATTAATAGACATTTATTGCAGAATGTTAAAGCTTGTACAGAAACAACTGTAAAATAATTTTAAATGAATTTGAAACGCTCCTACTGTTTTGGAAGTAGACAAAATGGCATGCTACAGCCTGTAAACGTTCTGGCGGAAAACCTGAGACGTTTTGCATATTATTTTGATAGTAGAAACGTTCTTAGATATTGTTTATCTTAGTAGCGTTCTTTCGGTAGTTCAGCGCGACCGCTTAATGGTGTCAGAATGCTACTAGCAGTGCGTAACGTATCATAATTAATAGACATTTATTGCAGAGTGCTAAAGGTTATATAGAATCAACTGTAAACTAATTTTAAATGCATTAGAATGCACCTACTGTTTTAGAAATAGACAAAATAGCATGCTATAGCCTGTAAACGCTCTGGCGGGCGACCTAAGACTTTTGCATATTATTTCGATAGTAGAAACGTTTTTAGATATTGTTTATCTTAGTAGCGCTCTTTCGGTGGTTCAGCGCGACCGCTTAATAGAGTCAGAATGCTACTAGCAGTGCGTAACATATTATAATTAATAGAGATTTATTGCAGGATGCTAAAGGTTTACAGAAACAACTGGAAAATAATTTTAAAGGCATTTGAATGACACCTCCTGTTTTAGAAGGAGACAAAATGGCATGCTACAGCCTGTAAACGTTCTGGCGGAAGACCTGAGACGTTTTGCATATTATTTTGATAGTAGAAATACTCTTAGATACTGTTTATCTTAGTAGCGCTCTTGCGGTGGTTCAGTGCAACCGCTTAATGGTCTCAGAATGCTACTAGCAGTGCGCAACATATTTTAATTAATAGACATTTATTGCAGAATGTTAAAGCTTGTACAGGAACAACTGTAAAATAATTTTAAATGCATTTGAATGGCACCTACTGTTTTAGAAGTAGAGAAAAAGGCATGCTACAGCCTGTAAACGTTCTGGCGGAAGACCTGAGACGTTTTGCATATTATTTTGATAGTAGAAACGCTTTTAGATATTGTTAATCTTAGTAGCGTTCTTTCGGTAGTTCAGCGCGACCGCTTAATGGTGTCAGAATGCTACTAGCAGTGCGTAACGTATCATAATTAATAGACATTTATTGCAGAGTGCTAAAGGTTATATAGAATCAACTGTAAACTAATTTTAAATGCATTAGAATGCACCTACTGTTTTAGAAATAGACAAAATAGCATGCTATAGCCTGTAAACGCTCTGGCGGGCGACCTAAGACTTTTGCATATTATTTCGATAGTAGAAACGTTTTTAGATATTGTTTATCTTAGTAGCGCTCTTTCGGTGGTTCAGGGCGACCGCTTAATAGAGTCAGAATGCTACTAGCAGTGCGTAACATATTATAATTAATAGAGATTTATTGCAGGATGCTAAAGGTTTACAGCAACAACTGTAAAATAATTTTAAAGGCATTTGAATGACACCTGCTGTTTTAGAAGGAGACAAAATGGCATGCTACAGCCTGTAAACGTTCTGGCGGAAGACCTGAGACGTTTTGCATATTATTTTGATAGTAGAAATGCTCTTAGATACTGTTTATCTTAGTAGCGCTCTTGCGGTGGTTCAGTGCAACCGCTTAATGGTCTCAGAATGCTACTAGCAGTGCGTAACATATTATAATTAATAGACATTTATTGCAGAATGTTAAAGCTTGTACAGGAACAACTGTAAAATAATTTTAAATGCATTTGAATGGCACCACTGTTTTAGAAGTAGAGAAAAAGGCATGCTACAGCCTGTAAACGTTCTGGCGGAAGACCTGAGACGTTTTGCATATTATTTTGATAGTAGAAACGCTTTTAGATATTGTTTATCTTAGTAGCGTTCTTTCAGTGGTTCAGCGCGACCGCTTAATGGTCTCAGAATGCTACTAGCAGTGCGTAACATATTCTAATTAATAGAGATTTACTGCAGGATGCTAAAGGTTTACAGAAACAACTGTAAAATAATTTTAAATGCATTTGAATGGCACCTACCGTTTTAGAAGTAGACAAAATAGCATGCTAGAGCCTGTAAACGCTCTGGCGGACGACTTGAGACGTTTTGCATGCTATTTTGATAGTAGAAACGTTCTTAGATATTGTTTATCTTAGTAGTGCTTTTTCGTTGGTTCAGCGCGAACGCTTAATGGCCTCAGAATGCTACTAGCAGTGCGTAACACATTATAATTAATAGAGATTTATTGCAGAATGTTAAAGCTTGTACAGAAACAACTGTAAAATGATTTTAACTGCATTTGAATGGCACCTACTGTTCTAGAAATAGACAAAATGGCATGCTAGAGCCTGTAAATGCTCTGGCGGGCGACCTGAGACTTTTGCATATTATTTCGATAGTAGAAACGTTCTTAGATATTGTTTATCTTAGTAGCGCTCTTTCGGTTGTTCAGCGCGACCGCCTAATGGTCTCCGAATATTACTAGCAGTGCGTAACATATTATAATTAATAGACATCTATTGCAGAATGTTAAAGCTTGAACAGAAACAACTGTAACATAATTTTAAATGCATTTGAATGGCACCTACTGTTTTAGAAGTAGACAAAATGGCATGCTACAGCCTGTAAACGTTCTGGCGGAAGACCTGAGACGTTTTGCATATTATTTTGATAGTAGAAACCTTCTTAGATATTGTTCATCTTAGTAACGCTTTTTCAGTAGTTTAGCGCTACCGCCTAATGGTCTCAGAATGCTACTAGCAGTGCGTAACTTATTTTAATTAATAGACATTTATTGCAGAATGTTAATGCTTGTACAGAAACAACTGTAAAATAATTTTAAATGCATTTGAATGGCACCTACTGTTTTAGAAGTAGTCAAAATGGCATGCTACAGCCTGTAAACATTCTGGCGGAAGACCTGAGACGTTTTGCATATTATTTTGATAGCAGAAACGCTCTTAGATATTGTTTATCTTAGTAGCGTTCTTTCGGTGGCACAGCGCGACAGCTTAGTGGTCTCAGAATGCTACTAGCAGTGCGTTACATATTATAATTAATAGAGATTTATTGCAGGACGCTAAAGGTTTACAGAAGCAACTGTAAAATAGTTTTAAATGCATTTGAATGACACCTTCTGTTTTAGAAATAGACAAAATGGCATGCTACATCCTGTAAACGTTCTGGCGGAAGACCTGAGACGTTTTGCATTTTATTTTGACAGCAGAAACGCTGTTAGATATTGTTTATCTTAGTAGCGTTCTTTCGGTGGTACAGCGCGACCGCTTAGTGGTCTCAGAATGCTACTAGCAGTGCGTAACATATTATAATTAATAGAGATTTATTGCAGGATGCTAAAGGTTTACAGAAGCAACTGTAAAATAATTTTAATGCATTTGAATGTCACCTACTGTTTTAGAAATAGACAAAATGGCATGCTAGAGCATGTAAACGCTCTTGCGGACGACCTGAGACGTTTTGCATATTATTTTGATAGTAGAAACGTTCTTAGATGTTGTTTATTTTAGTAGCGCTATTTCGTTGGTTCAGCGCGACCGCTTAATGGTCTCAGAGTGCTACTAGCAGTGCGTAACATATTATAATTAATAGAGATATACTGCTGGATGCTAAAGGTTTACAGAAACAACTGTAAAATAATTTTAAATGCATTTGAATGTCACCTACTGTTTTAGAAATAGACAAAATGGCATGCTAGAGCTTGTAAACGCTCTGGCGGACGACCTGAGACGTTTTGCATATTATTTTGATAGTAGAAAAACTCTTAGATATTGTTTATCTTAGTAGCGCTCTTTCGGTAGTTCAGCGCGACCGGTTAATGGTCTCGGAATGCTACTAGCAGTGCGTAACGTATTATAATTAATAGACATTTTTTGCAGAATGTTAAAGCTTGTACAGAAACCACTGCAAAATAATTTTAAATGCATTAGAATGTCGCCTACTGTTTTAGAAATAGACAAAATGGCATGCTAGAGTCTGTAAACGTTCTGGCGGACGACCTGAGACGTTTTGCATATTATTTTGATAGTAGAAACGTTCTTAGATATTGTTTATCTTAGTAGCGTTCTTTCTGGGGTTCAGCGGGACCGCTTAATGGTTGCAGAATGCTACTAGCAGTGCGTAACATATTATAATTAATAGACATTTATTGCAGAATGTTAAAGCTTGAACAGAAACAACAGTAAAATAATTTTAAATGCATTTAAAACGCATCTACTGTTTTGGAAGTAGACAAAATGGCATGCTACAGCCTGTAAACGTTCTGGCGGAAGACCTGAGACGTTTTGCATCTAATTTTGATAGTAGAAACGCTCTTAGATATTGTTTATCTTAGTAGCGTTCTTTCGGTAGTTCAGCGCGACCGCTTAATGGTCTCAGAATGCTACTAGCAGTGCGTAACATATTATAATTAATAGACATTTATTGCAGAATGTTAAAGCTTGTAGAGAAACCACTGTAAAATAATTTTAAATGTATTAGAATGGCGCCTGCTGTTTTAGAAATAGACAAAGTGGCATGTTAGAGCCTGTAAAGGCTCTGGCGGAACATTTGAGACGTTTTGCATATTATTTTGATAGTATAAACGTTCCTTGATATTGTTTATCTTAGTAGCGCTCTTTCGGTGGTTCAGCGCGACCGCTTAATGGTCTCAGAATGCTACTAGCAGTGCGTAACATATTATAATTAATAGAGATTTATTGCAGGATGCTAAAGGTTTACAGAAACAACTGTAAAATAATTTTAAAGGCATTTGAATGACACCTACTGTTTTAGAAGGAGACAAAATGCCATGCTACAGCCTGTAAACGTTCTGGCGGAAGACCTGACACGTTTTGCATATTCTTTTGATAGTAGAAATGCTCTTAGATACTGTTTATCTTAGTAGCGCTCTTGCGGTGGTTCAATGCAACCGCTTAATGGTCTCAGAATGCTACTAGCAGTGCGTAACATATTATAATTAATAGAGATTTATTGCAGGATGCTAAAGGTTTACAGAAACAACTGTAAAATAATTTTAAAGGCATTTGAATGACACCTACTGTTTTAGAAGGAGACAAAATGGCATGCTACAGCCTGTAAACGTTCTGGCGGAAGACCTGACACGTTTTGCATATTATTTTGATAGTAGAAATGCTCTTAGATACTGTTTATCTTAGTAGCGCTCTTGCGGTGGTTCAATGCAACCGCTTAATGGTCTCAGAATGCTACTAGCAGTGCGTAACATATTATAATTAATAGAGATTTATTGCAGAATGCTAAAGGTTTACAGAAACAACTGTAAAATAATTTTAAATGCATTTGAATGGCACCTACTGTTTTAGAAGGAGACAAAATGGCATGCTACAGCCTGTAAACGTTTTGGCGGAAGACCTGAGACGTTTTGCATAATATTTTGATAGTAGAAACGCTTTTAGATATTGTTTATCTTAGTAGCGTTCTTTCGGTGGTTCAGCGCGACCGCTTAATGGTCTCAGAATGCTACTAGCAGTGCGTAACATATTCTAATTAATAGAGATTTACTGCAGGATGCTGAAGGTTTGCAGAAACAACTGTAAAATAATTTTAAATGCATTTGAATGGCACCTACCGTTTTAGAAGAAGACAAAACGGCATGCTAGAACCTGTAAATGCTCTGGCGGGCGACCTGAGACTTTTGCCTATTATTTCGATAGTAGAAACGTTCTTAGATATTGTTTATCTTAGTAGCGTTTTTTCGGTGGTTCAGCGCGACCGCTGAATGGTCTCAGAATGCTACTAGCAGTGCGTAACATATTCTAATTAATAGAGATTTATTGCAGGATGCTAAAGGTTTGCAGAAACAACTGTAAAATAATTTTAAATGCATTTGAATGGCACCTACCGTTTTAGAAGAAGACAAAATGGCATGCTAGAGCCTGTAAACGCTCTGGCGGACGACTTGAGACGTTTTGCAAGCTATTTTGATAGTAGAAACGTTCTTAGATATTGTTTATCTTAGTAGTGCTTTTTCGTTGGTTCAGCGCGACCGCTTAATGGCCTCAGAATGCTACTAGCATTGCGTAACATATTATAATTATTAGAGATTTATGGAAGGATGCTAAAGGTTTACAGAAACAGCTGTAAAATAATTTTAAATCGATTTGAATGGCACCTACTGTTTTAGAAATAGATAAAATGGCATGCTAGAGCATGTAAACGCTCTTGCTGAAGACCTGAGACGTTTTGCATATTATTTTGATAGTAGAAACGCTCGTAGATATTGTTTATCTTATTAGCGTTCTTTCGGTGGGTTAGCGCGACCGCTTAATGGTCTCAGAGTGCTACTAGCAGTGCGTAACATATTATAATTAATAGAGATTTACTGCTGGATGCTAAAGGTTTACAGAAACAACTGAAATAGTTATTTACCTAACAAGTTCGGGAAGTTAATTTTCCCGAATGAGCACTTTGTTTGCAGCACGACCGAAGGGAGTGCTGCATGTAGTGCGAATTCGGGAAAATTCTTCCCGAAAGAGGTAGGTACAATGTTTTTTGTAACGAATAACTCAAAACATTTAAAAAAGTTAAAAAAATATTATTTAGTGTTTTACAACTTTACTGAGTTGGCAGCACAAATTACTAAATTTTTAAACGTATCCTAGCACCTGTTAGCTTTTGTTGACGTTTACAGCGCCCTTGGAACACACAATTGCCATAGTTTTTGTGAGAAAGTAAAAAACACCCCGGTGCGGGAAAAGTCATTTTCGGCGCATCGGGAATGACCGGGAAATATGAATTTTGAAATCATGAGTGCAAAAAATAATTTTAAATGCATTTGAATGTCACCTACTGTTTTAGAAATAGACAAAATGGCATGCTAGAGCCTGTAAACGCTCTGGCGGACGACCTGAGACGTTTTGCATATTATTTTGATAGTAGAAAAACTCTTAGATATTGTTTATCTTAGTAGCGCTCTTTCGGTAGTTCAGCTCGACCGCTTAATGGTCTCGGAATTCTACTAGCAGTGCGTAACGTATTATAATTAATAGACATTTTTTGCAGAATGTTAAAGCTTGTACAGAAACCACTGCAAAATAATTTTAAATGCATTAGAATGTCGCCTACTGTTTTAGAAATGAACAAAATGGCATGCTAGAGTCTGTAAACGTTCTGGCGGACGACCTGAGACGTTTTGCATATTATTTTGATAGTAGAAACGTTCTTAGATATTGTTTATCTTAGTAGCGTTCTTTCGGTGGTTCAGCGCGACCGCTTAATGGTTGCAGAATGCTACTAGCAGTGCGTAACATATTATAATTAATAGACATTTATTGCAGAATGTTAAAGCTTGTACAGAAACCACTGCAAAATAATTTTAAATGCATTTGAATGTCACCTACTGTTTTAGAAAAAGACAAAATGGCATGCTAGAGCCTGTAAACGCTCTGGCGGACGACCTGAGACATTTTGCATATTATTTTGATAGTAGAAAAACTCTTAGATATTGTTTATCTTAGTAGCGCTCTTTCGGTAGTTCAGCGCGACCGCTTAATGGTCTCGGAATTCTACTAGCAGTGCGTAACGTATTATAATTCGTAGACATTTTTTGCAGAATGTTAAAGCTTGTACAGAAACCACTGCAAAATAATTTTAAATGCATTAGAATGTCGCCTACTGTTTTAGAAATAGACAAAATGGCATGCTAGAGTCTGTAAACGTTCTGGCGGACGACCTGAGACGTTTTGCATATTATTTTGATAGTAGAAACGTTCTTAGATATTGTTTATCTTAGTAGCGTTCTTTCGGTGGTTCAGCGCGACCGCTTAATGGTTGCAGAATGCTACTAGCAGTGCGTAACATATTATAATTAATAGACATTTATTGCAGAATGTTAAAGCTTGTACAGAAACAACTGTAAAATAATTTTAAATGAATTTGAAACGCACCTACTGTTTTGGAAGTAGACAAAATGGCATGCTACAGCCTGTAAACGTTCTGGCGGAAGACCTGAGACGTTTTGCATATTATTTTGATAGTAGAAACGCTCTTAGATATTGTTTATCTTAGTAGCGTTCTTTCGGTGGCACAGCGCGACAGCTTAGTGGTCTCAGAATGCTACTAGCAGTGCGTAACGTATCATAATTAATAGACATTTATTGCAGAGTGCTAAAGGTTATATAGAATCAACTGTAAACTAATTTTAAATGCATTAGAATGCACCTACTGTTTTAGAAATAGACAAAATAGCATGCGATAGCCTGTAAACGCTCTGGCGGGCGACCTAAGACTTTTGCATATTATTTCGATAGTAGAAACGTTTTTAGATATTGTTTATCTTAGTAGCGCTCTTTCGGTGGTTCAGCGCGACCGCTTAATGGTCTCAGAATGCTACTAGCAGTGCGTAACATATTATAATTAATAGAGATTTATTGCAGGATGCTAAAGGTTTACAGAAACAACTGTAAAATAATTTTAAAGGCATTTGAATGACACCTACTGTTTTAGAAGGAGACAAAATGCCATGCTACAGCCTGTAAACGTTCTGGCGGAAGACCTGACACGTTTTGTATATTATTTTGATAGTAGAAATGCTCTTAGATACTGTTTATCTTAGTAGCGCTCTTGCGGTGGTTCAATGCAACCGCTTAATGGTCTCAGAATGCTACTAGCAGTGCGTAACATATTATAATTAATAGAGATTTATTGCAGGATGCTAAAGGTTTACAGAAACAACTGTAAAATAATTTTAAATGCATTTGAATGGCACCTACTGTTTTAGAAGGAGACAAAATGGCATGCTACAGCCTGTAAACGTTTTGGCGGAAGACCTGAGACGTTTTGCATAATATTTTGATAGTAGAAACGCTTTTAGATATTGTTTATCTTAGTAGCGTTCTTTCGGTGGTTCAGCGCGACCGCTTAATGGTCTCAGAATGCTACTAGCAGTGCGTAACATATTCTAATTAATAGAGATTTACTGCAGGATGCTAAAGGTTTGCAGAAACAACTGTAAAATAATTTTAAATGCATTTGAATGGCACCTACCGTTTTAGAAGTAGACAAAATGGCATGCTAGAGGCTGTAAACGCTCTGGCGGACGACTTGAGACGTTTTGCATGCTATTTTGATAGTAGAAACGTTCTTAGATATTGTTTATCTTAGTAGTGCTTTTTCGTTGGTTCAGCGCGACCGCTTAATGGCCTCAGAATGCTACTAGCAGTGCGTAACACATTATAATTAATAGAGATTTATTGCAGAATGTTAAAGCTTGTACAGAAACAACTGTAAAATGATTTTAACTGCATTTGAATGGCACCTACTGTTCTAGAAATAGACAAAATGGCATGCTAGAGCCTGTAAATGCTCTGGCGGGCGACCTGAGACTTTTGCATATTATTTCGATAGTAGAAACGTTCTTAGATATTGTTTATCTTAGTAGCGCTCTTTCGGTTGTTCAGCGCGACCGCCTAATGGTCTCCGAATATTACTAGCAGTGCGTAACATATTATAATTAATAGACATTTATTGCAGAATGTTAAAGCTTGAACAGAAACAACTGTAACATAATTTTAAATGCATTTGAATGGCACCTACTGTTTTAGAAGTAGACAAAATGGCATGCTACAGCCTGTAAACGTTCTGGCGGAAGACCTGAGACGTTTTGCATATTATTTTGATAGTTGAAACCTTCTTAGATATTGTTCATCTAAGTAGCGCTTTTTCAGTAGTTCAGCGCGACCGCCTAATGGTCTCAGAATGCTACTAGCAGTGCGTAACATATTATAATTAACAGACATTTATTGCAGAATGTTAAAGCTTGTACAGAAACAACTGTAAAATAATTTTAAATGCATTTGAATGGCACCTACTGTTTTAGAAGTAGTCAAAATGGCCTGCTACAGCCTGTAAACCTTCTGGCGGAAGACCTGAGACGTTTTGCATATTATTTTGATAGCAGAAACGCTCTTAGATATTGTTTATCTTAGTAGCGTTCTTTCGGTGGTACAGCGTGACCGCTTAGTGGTCTCAGAATGCTACTAGCAGTGCGTTACATATTATTATTAATAGAGATTTATTGCAGGATGCTAAAGGTTTACAGAAGCAACTGTAAAATAGTTTTAAATGCATTTGAATGGCACCTACTGTTTTAGAAATAGACAAAATGGCATGCTACATCCTGTAAACGTTCTGGCGGAAGACCTGAGACGTTTTGCATATTATTTTGACAGCAGAAACGCTGTTAGATATTGTTTATCTTAGTAGCGTTCTTTCGGTGGTACAGCGCGACCGCTTAGTGGTCTCAGAATGCTACTAGCAGTGCGTAACATATTATAATTAATAGAGATTTATTGCAGGATGCTAAAGGTTTACAGAAGCAACTGTAAAATAATTTTAAATGCATTTGAATGGCACCTACTGTTTTAGAAATAGACAAAATGGCATGCTAGAGCCTGTAACCGCTCTTGCGGACGACCTGAGACGTTTTGCATATTATTTTGATAGTAGAAACGTTCTTAGATGTTGTTTATTTTAGTAGCGCTATTTCGTTGGTTCAGCGCCACCGCTTAATGGTCTCAGAATGCTACTAGCATTGCGTAACATATTATAATTATTAGAGATTTATGGAAGGATGTTAAAGCTTGTACAGAAACCACTGCAAAATAATTTTAAATGCATTAGAATGTCGCCTACTGTTTTAGAAATAGACAAAATGGCATGCTAGAGCCTGTAAACGCTCTGGCGGACGACCTGAGACGTTTTGCATATTATTTTGATAGTAGAAAAACTCTTAGATATTGTTTATCTTAGTAGCGCTCTTTCGGTAGTTCAGCGCGACCGCTTAATGGTCTCGGAATTCTACTAGCAGTGCGTAACGTATTATAATTAATAGACATTTTTTGCAGAATGTTAAAGCTTGTACAGAAACCACTGCAAAATAATTTTAAATGCATTAGAATGTCGCCTACTGTTTTAGAAATAGACAAAATGGCATGCTAGAGCCTGTAAACGCTCTGGCGGACGACCTGAGACGTTTTGCATATTATTTTGATAGTAGAAAAACTCTTAGATATTGTTTATCTTAGTAGCGCTCTTTCGGTAGTTCAGCGCGACCGCTTAATGGTCTCGGAATTCTACTAGCAGTGCGTAACGTATTATAATTAATAGACATTTTTTGCAGAATGTTAAAGCTTGTACAGAAACCACTGCAAAATAATTTTTTCGACGACTGACATCGAAAGTAGATTTTTCTCACTGTCATTTGACAACAGAAAGTTGACATTTGCCGCTGAGCGTGCGTTTTCATCTTTTTGCCGCTCTCCGAGCGTTTTGGGTTTCCGCGTGAACAAAATAGGTAGCCACGTCCGAATGTTTCCTTGACAACGCCCGTCATTTGTGGAAATAATCGCGTCACATGTCATATAGACTGCGCGAGTAATGTTAACTTGATTGTCAATTAATATTTGTGATAATACGAAATTTGATATTTTCCTTTAATAATATCCTCAGTCGTCGAAAAAATAGTATGTATGTTTCGAGCTAAAAGTGCGCCTGCCGCTTTTGCATGATTGCTGGTTTCGACTTCGTCTCAACCAGCAATATTCATGCGCAAGCGGCAAGAATGCACTTTCAGCTCTTAACATACAATATACTATTAAATGCGTTAGAATGTCGCCTACTGTTTTAAAAATAGACAAAATGGCATGCTAGAGTCTGTAAACGTTCTGGCGGACGACCTGAGACGTTTTGCATATTATTTTGATAGTAGAAACGTTCTTAGATATTGTTTATCTTAGGAGCGTTCTTTCGGTGGTTCAGCGCGACCGCTTAATGGTTGCAGAATGCTACTAGCAGTGCGTAACGTATTATAATTAATAGACATTTTTTGCAGAATGTTAAAGCTTGTAGAGAAACCACTGTAAAATAATTTTAAATGTATTAGAATGGCGCCTGCTGTTTTAGAAATAGACAAAGTGGCATGTTAGAGCCTGTAAAGGCTCTGGCGGAAGATTTGAGACGTTTTGCATATTATTTTGATAGTATAAACGTTCTTTGATATTGTTTATCTTAGTAGCGCTCTTTCGGTGGTTCAGCGCGACCGCTTAATGGTCTCAGAATGCTACTAGCAGTGCGTAACATATTATAATTAATAGACATTTATTGCAGAATGTTAAAGCTTGTACAGAAACCACTGTAAAATAATTTTAAATGTATTAGAATGGCACCTACTGTTTTAGAAATAGACAAAATAGCATGCTATAGCCTGTAAACGCTCTGGCGGGCGACCTAAGACTTTTGCATATTATTTCGATAGTAGAAACGTTCTTAGATATTGTTTATCTTAGTAGCGCTCTTTCGGTGGTTCAGCGCGACCGCTTAATGGTCTCAGGATGCTACTAGCAGTGCGTAACATATTATAATTAATAGAGATTTGTTGCAGGATGCTAAAGGTTTACAGAAACAACTGTAAAATAATTTTAAAGGCATTTGAATGACACCTACTGTTTTAGAAGGAGACAAAATGGCATGCTACAGCCTGTAAACGTTCTAGCGGAAGACCTGAGACGTTTTGCATATTATTTTGATAGTAGAAAAACTCTTAGATATTGTTTAACTTAGTAGCGCTCTTTCGGTAGTTCAGCGCGACCGCTTAATGGTCTCAGAATGCTACTAGCATTGCGTAACATATTATAATTAATAGACATTTATTGCAGAATGTTAAAGCTTGTACAGAAACCACTGCAAAATAATTTTAAATGCATTTGAATGTCACCTACTGTTTTAGAAATAGACAAAATGGCATGCTAGAGCCTGTAAACGCTCTGGCGGACGACCTGAGACGTTTTGCATATTATTTTGATAGTAGAAACGTTCTTAGATGTTGTTTATTTTAGTAGCGCTATTTCGTTGGTTCAGCGCGACCGCTTAATGGTCTCAGAATGCTACTAGCATTGCGTAACATATTATAATTATTAGAGATTTATGGAAGGATGCTAAAGGTTTACAGAAACAGCTGTAAAATAATTTTAAATCGATTTGAATAGCACCTACTGTTTTAGAAATAGATAAAATGGCATGCTAGAGCATGTAAACGCTCTTGCTGAAGACCTGAGACGTTTTGCATATTATTTTGATAGTAGAAACGCTCGTAGATATTGTTTATCTTATTAGCGCTCTTTCGGTAGTTTAGCGCGACCGCTTAATGGTCTCAGAATGCTACTAGCATTGCGTAACATATTATAATTAATAGACATTTATTGCAGAATGTTAAAGCTTGTACAGAAACCACTGCAAAATAATTTTAAATGCATTTGAATGTCACCTACTGTTTTAGAAATAGACAAAATGGCATGCTAGAGCCTGTAAACGCTCTGGCGGACGACCTGAGACGTTTTGCATATTATTTTGATAGTAGAAAAACTTTTAGATATTGTTTATCTTAGTAGCGCTATTTCGTTGGTTCAGCGCGACCGCTTAATGGTCTCAGAATGCTACTAGCATTGCGTAACATATTATAATTATTAGAGATTTATGGAAGGATGCTAAAGGTTTACAGAAACAGCTGTAAAATAATTTTAAATCGATTTGAATGGCACCTACTGTTTTAGAAATAGATAAAATGGCATGCTAGAGCATGTAAACGCTCTTGCTGAAGACCTGAGAAGTTTTGCATATTATTTTGATAGTAGAAACGCTCGTAGATATTGTTTATCTTATTAGCGTTCTTTCGGTGGGTTAGCGCGACCGCTTAATGGTCTCAGAGTGCTACTAGCAGTGCGTAACATATTATAATTAATAGAGATTTACTGCTGGATGCTAAAGGTTTACAGAAACAACTGTAGAATAATTTTAAATGCATTTGAATGTCACCTACTGTTTTAGAAATAGACAAAATGGCATGCTAGAGCCTGTAAACGCTCTGGCGGACGACCTGAGACGTTTTGCATATTATTTTGATAGTAGAATTTCTTAGATATTGTTTATCTTAGTAGCGCTCTTTCGGTAGTTCAGCGCGACCGCTTAATGGTCTCGGAATTCTACTAGCAGTGCGTAACGTATTATAATTAATAGACCTTTTTTGCAGATTGTTAAAGCTTGTACAGAAACCACTGCAAAATAATTTTAAATGCATTAGAATGTCGCCTACTGTTTTAGAAATAGACAAAATGGCATGCTAGAGTCTGTAAACGTTCTGGCGGACGACCTGAGACGTTTTGCATATTATTTTGATAGTAGAAACGTTCTTAGATATTGTTTATCTTAGTAGCGCTTTTTCGGTAGTTCAGCGCGACCGCTTAATGGTCTCGGAATTCTACTAGCAGTGCGTAACGTATTATAATTAATAGACATTTTTTGCAGAATGTTAAAGCTTGTACAGAAACCACTGCAAAATAATTTTAAATGCATTAGAATGTCGCCTACTGTTTTAGAAATAGACAAAATGGCATGCTAGAGTCTGTAAACGTTCTGGCGGACGACCTGAGACGTTTTGCATATTATTTTGATAGTAGAAACGTTCTTAGATATTGTTTAATTTAGTAGCGTTCTTTCGGTGGTTCAGCGCGACCGCTTAATGGTTGCAGAATGCTACTAGCAGTGCGTAACATATTATAATTAATAGACATTTATTGCAGAATGTTAAAGCTTGTACAGAAACAACTGTAAAATAGTTTTAAATGAATTTGAAACGCACCTACTGTTTTGGAAGTAGACAAAATGGCATGCTACAGCCTGTAAACGTTCTGGCGGAAGACCTGAGACGTTTTGCATATTATTTTGATAGTAGAAACGCTCTTAGATATTGTTTATCTTAGTAGCGTTCTTTCGGTAGTTCAGCGCGACCGCTTAATGGTCTCAGAATGCTACTAGCAGTGCGTAACGTATCATAATTAATAGACATTTATTGCAGAGTGCTAAAGGTTATATAGAATCAACTGTAAACTAATTTTAAATGCATTAGAATGCACCTACTGTTTTAGAAATAGACAAAATAGCATCCTATAGCCTGTAAACGCTCTGGCGGGCGACCTAAGATTTTTGCATATTATTTCGATAGTAGAAACGTTTTTAGATATTGTTTATCTTAGTAGCGCTCTTTCGGTGGTTCAGCGCGACCGCTTAATGGTCTCAGAATGCTACTAGCAGTGCGTAACATATTATAATTAATAGAGATTTATTGCAGGATGCTAAAGGTTTACAGAAACAACTGTAAAATAATTTTAAAGGCATTTGAATGACACCTACTGTTTTAGAAGGAGACAAAATGGCATGCTACAGCCTGTAAACGTTCTGGCGGAAGACCTGACACGTTTTGCATATTATTTTGATAGTAGATATGCTCTTAGATACTGTTTATCTTAGTAGTGCTTTTTCGTTGGTTCAGCGCGACCGCTTAATGGCCTCAGAATGCTACTAGCAGTGCGTAACACATTATAATTAATAGAGATTTACTGCAGGATGCTAAAGGTTTACAGAAACAACTGTAAAATAATTTTAAATGCATTTGAATGGCACCTACTGTTTTAGAAGTAGAGAAAAAGGCATGCTACAGCCTGTAAACGTTCTGGCGGAAGACCTGAGACGTTTTGCATATTATTTTGATAGTAGAAACGCTTTTGGATATTGTTTATCTTAGTAGCGTTCTTTCGGTGGTTCACCGCGACTGCTTAATGGTCTCAGAATGCTACTAGCAGTGCGTAACATATTCTAATTAATAGAGATTTACTGCAGGATGCTAAAGGTTTACAGAAACAACTGTAAAATAATTTTAAATGCATTTGAATGGCACCTACCGTTTTAGAAGTAGACAAAATGGCATGCTAGAGCATGTAAACGCTCTGGCGGACGACTTGAGACGTTTTGCATATTATTTCGATAGTAGAAACGTTCTTAGATATTGTTTATCTTAGTAGCGCTCTTTCGGTTGTTCAGCGCGACCGCCTAATGGTCTCCGAATATTACTAGCAGTGCGTAACATATTATAATTAATAGACATCTATTGCAGAATGTTAAAGCTTGAACAGAAACAACTGTAACATAATTTTAAATGCATTTGAATGGCACCTACTGTTTTAGAAGTAGACAAAATGGCATGCTACAGCCTGTAAACGTTCTGGCGGAAGACCTGAGACGTTTTGCATATTATTTTGATAGTAGAAACCTTCTTAGATATTGTTCATCTTAGTAGCGCTTTTTCAGTAGTTCAGCGCGACCGCCTAATGGTCTCAGAATGCTACTAGCAGTGCGTAACATATTATAATTAATAGACATTTATTGCAGAATGTTAAAGCTTGTACAGAAACAACTGTAAAATAATTTTAAATGCATTTGAATGGCACCTACTGTTTTAGAAGTAGTCAAAATGGCATGCTACAGCCTGTAAACATTCTGGCGGAAGACCTGAGACGTTTTGCATATTATTTTGATAGCAGAAACGCTCTTAGATATTGTTTATCTTAGTAGCGTTCTTTCGGTGGCACAGCGCGACAGCTTAGTGGTCTCAGAATGCTACTAGCAGTGCGTTACATATTATAATTAATAGAGATTTATTGCAGGATGCTAAAGGTTTACAGAAGCAACTGTAAAATAGTTTTAAATGCATTTGAATGACACCTACTGTTTTAGAAATAGACAAAATGGCATGCTACATCCTGTAAACGTTCAGGCGGAAGACCTGAGACGTTTTGCATATTATTTTGACAGCAGAAACGCTGTTAGATATTGTTTATCTTAGTAGCGTTTTTTCGGTGGTACAGCGCGACCGCTTAGTGGTCTCAGAATGCTACTAGCAGTGCGTAACATATTATAATTAATAGAGATTTATTGCAGGATGCTAAAGGTTTACAGAAGCAACTGTAAAATAATTTTAAATGCATTTGAATGGCACCTACTGTTTTAGAATTAGACAAAATGGCATGCTAGAGCATGTAAACGCTCTTGCGGACGACCTGAGACGTTTTGCATATTATTTTGATAGTAGAAACGTTCTTAGATGTTGTTTATTTTAGTAGCGCTATTTCGTTGGTTCAGCGCGACCGCTTAATGGTCTCAGAGTGCTACTAGCAGTGCGTAACATATTATAATTAATAGAGATTTACTGCTGGATGCTAAAGGTTTACAGAAACAACTGTAAAATAATTTTAAATGCATTTGAATGTCACCTACTGTTTTAGAAATAGACAAAATGGCATGCTAGAGCCTGTAAACGCTCTGGCGGACGACCTGAGACGTTTTGCATATTATTTTGATAGTAGAATTTCTTAGATATTGTTTATCTTAGTAGCGCTCTTTCGGTAGTTCAGCGCGACCGCTTAATGGTCTCGGAATTCTACTAGCAGTGCGTAACGTATTATAATTAATAGACCTTTTTTGCAGAATGTTAAAGCTTGTACAGAAACCACTGCAAAATAATTTTAAATGCATTAGAATGTCGCCTACTGTTTTAGAAATAGACAAAATGGCATGCTAGAGTCTGTAAACGTTCTGGCGGACGACCTGAGACGTTTTGCATATTATTTTGATAGTAGAAACGTTCTTAGGTATTGTTTATCTTAGTAGCGCTCTTTCGGTAGTTCAGCGCGACCGCTTAATGGTCTCGGAATTCTACTAGCAGTGCGTAACGTATTATAATTAATAGACATTTTTTGCAGAATGTTAAAGCTTGTACAGAAACCACTGCAAAATAATTTTAAATGCATTAGAATGTCGCCTACTGTTTTAGAAATAGACAAAATGGCATGCTAGAGTCTGTAAACGTTCTGGCGGACGACCTGAGACGTTTTGCATATTATTTTGATAGTAGAAACGTTCTTAGATATTGTTTATCTTAGTAGCGTTCTTTCGGTGGTTCAGCGCGACCGCTTAATGGTTGCAGAATGCTACTAGCAGTGCGTAACATATTATAATTAATAGACATTTATTGCAGAATGTTAAAGCTTGTACAGAAACAACTGTAAAATAGTTTTAAATGAATTTGAAACGCACCTACTGTTTTGGAAGTAGACAAAATGGCATGCTACAGCCTGTAAACGTTCTGGCGGAAGACCTGAGACGTTTTGCATATTATTTTGATAGTAGAAACGCTCTTAGATATTGTTTATCTTAGTAGCGTTCTTTCGGTAGTTCAGCGCGACCGCTTAATGGTCTCAGAATGCTACTAGCAGTGCGTAACGTATCATAATTAATAGACATTTATTGCAGAGTGCTAAAGGTTATATAGAATCAACTGTAAACTAATTTTAAATGCATTAGAATGCACCTACTGTTTTAGAAATAGACAAAATAGCATCCTATAGCCTGTAAACGCTCTGGCGGGCGACCTAAGACTTTTGCATATTATTTCGATAGTAGAAACGTTTTTAGATATTGTTTATCTTAGTAGCGCTCTTTCGGTGGTTCAGCGCGACCGCTTAATGGTCTCAGAATGCTACTAGCAGTGCGTAACATATTATAATTAATAGAGATTTATTGCAGGATGCTAAAGGTTTACAGAAACAACTGTAAAATAATTTTAAAGGCATTTGAATGACACCTACTGTTTTAGAAGGAGACAAAATGGCATGCTACAGCCTGTAAACGTTCTGGCGGAAGACCTGACACGTTTTGCATATTATTTTGATAGTAGATATGCTCTTAGATACTGTTTATCTTAGTAGTGCTTTTTCGTTGGTTCAGCGCGACCGCTTAATGGCCTCAGAATGCTACTAGCAGTGCGTAACACATTATAATTAACAGAGATTTACTGCAGGATGCTAAAGGTTTACAGAAACAACTGTAAAATAATTTTAAATGCATTTGAATGGCACCTACTGTTTTAGAAGTAGAGAAAAAGGCATGCTACAGCCTGTAAACGTTCTGGCGGAAGACCTGAGACGTTTTGCATATTATTTTGATAGTAGAAACGCTTTTAGATATTGTTTATCTTAGTAGCGTTCTTTCGGTGGTTCACCGCGACTGCTTAATGGTCTCAGAATGCTACTAGCAGTGCGTAACATATTCTAATTAATAGAGATTTACTGCAGGATGCTAAAGGTTTACAGAAACAACTGTAAAATAATTTTAAATGCATTTGAATGGCACCTACCGTTTTAGAAGTAGACAAAATGGCATGCTAGAGCCTGTAAATGCTCTGGCGGGCGACCTAAGACTTTTGCATATTATTTCGATAGTATAAACGTTCTTAGATATAGTTTATCTTAGTAGCGCTCTTTCGGTTGTTCAGCGCGACCGCCTAATGGTCTCCGAATATTACTAGCAGTGCGTAACATATTATAATTAATAGACATCTATTGCAGAATGTTAAAGCTTGAACAGAAACAACTGTAACATAATTTTAAATGCATTTGAATGGCACCTACTGTTTTAGAAGTAGACAAAATGGCATGCTACAGCCTGTAAACGTTCTGGCGGAAGACCTGAGACGTTTTGCATATTATTTTGATAGTAGAAATCTTCTTAGATATTGTTCATCTTAGTAGCGCTTTTTCAGTAGTTCAGCGCGACCGCCTAATGGTCTCAGAATGCTACTAGCAGTGCGTAACATATTATAATTAATAGACATTTATTGCAGAATGTTAAAGCTTGTACAGAAACAACTGTAAAATAATTTTAAATGCATTTGAATGGCACCTACTGTTTTAGAAGTAGTCAAAATGGCATGCTACAGCCTGTAAACATTCTGGCGGAAGACCTGAGACGTTTTGCATATTATTTTGATAGCAGAAACGCTCTTAGATATTGTTTATCTTAGTAGCGTTCTTTCGGTGGCACAGCGCGACAGCTTAGTGGTCTCAGAATGCTACTAGCAGTGCGTTACATATTATAATTAATAGAGATTTATTGCAGGATGCTAAAGGTTTACAGAAGCAACTGTAAAATAATTTTAAATGCATTTGAATGGCACCTACTGTTTTAGAATTAGACAAAATGGCATGCTAGAGCATGCAAACGCTCTTGCGGACGACCTGAGACGTTTTGCATATTATTTTGATAGTAGAAACGTTCTTAGATGTTGTTTATTTTAGTAGCGCTATTTCGTTGGTTCAGCGCGACCGCTTAATGGTCTCAGAGTGCTACTAGCAATGCGGAACATATTATAATTAATAGAGATTTACTGCTGGATGCTAAAGGTTTACAGAAGCAACTGTAAAATAATTTTAAATGCATTTGAATGGCACCTACTGTTTTAGAAATAGACAAAATGGCATGCTAGAGCTTGTAAACGCTCTGGCGGACGACCTGAGACGTTTTGCATATTATTTTGATAGTAGAAAAACTCTTAGATATTGTTTATCTTAGTAGCGCTCTTTCGGTAGTTCAGCGCGACCGCTTAATGGTCTCGGAATGCTACTAGCAGTGCGTAACGTATTATAATTAATAGACATTTTTTGCAGAATGTTAAAGCTTGTACAGAAACCACTGCAAAATAATTTTAAATGCATTAGAATGTCGCCTACTGTTTTAGAAATAGACAAAATGGCATGCTAGAGTCTGTAAACGTTCTGGCGGACGACCTGAGACGTTTTGCATATTATTTTGATAGTAGAAACGTTCTTAGATATTGTTTATCTTAGTAGCGTTCTTTCGGGGGTTCAGCGGGACCGCTTAATGGTTGCAGAATGCTACTAGCAGTGCGGAACATATTATAATTAATAGACATTTATTGCAGAATGTTAAAGCTTGTACAGAAACCACTGCAAAATAATTTTAAATGCATTAGAATGTCGCCTACTGTTTTAGAAATAGACAAAATGGCATGCTACAGCCTGTAAACATTCTGGCGGAAGACCTGAGACGTTTTGCATAATATTTTGATAGTAGAAATGCTCTTAGATACTGTTTATCTTAGTAGCGCTCTTGCGGTGGTTCAGTGCAACCGCTTAATGGTCACAGAATGCTACTAGCAGTGCGTAACATATTATAATTAATAGACATTTATTGCAGAATGTTAAAGCTTGTACAGGAACAACTGTAAAATAATTTTAAATGCATTTGAATGGCACCTACTGTTTTAGAAGTAGAGAAAAAGGCATGCTACAGCCTGTAAACGTTCTGGCGGAAGACCTGAGACGTTTTGCATATTATTTTGATAGTAGAAACGCTTTTAGATATTGTTTATCTTAGTAGCGCTCTTACGGTGGTTCAGTGCAACCGCTTAATGGTCTCAGAATGCTACTAGCAGTGCGTAACATATTATAATTAATAGACATTTATTGCAGAATGTTAAAGCTTGTACAGGAACAACTGTAAAATAATTTTAAATGCATTTGAATGGCACCTACCGTTTTAGAAGTAGACAAAATGGCATGCTAGAGCCTGTAAACGCTCTGGCGGACGACTTGAGACTTTTTGCATGCTATTTTGATAGTAGAAACGTTCTTAGATATTGTTTATCTTAGTAGTGCTTTTTCGTTGGTTCAGCGCGACCGCTTAATGGCCTCAGAATGCTACTAGCAGTGCGTAACACATTATAATTGATAGAGATTTATTGCAGAATGTTAAAGCTTGTACAGAAACAACTGTAAAATGATTTTAACTGCATTTGAATGGCAATTACTGTTCTAGAAATAGACAAAATGGCATGCTAGAGCTTGTAAATGCTCTGGCGGGCGACCTGAGACTTTTGCATATTATTTCGATAGAAGAAACGTTCTTAGATATTGTTTATCTTAGTAGCGCTCTTTCGGTTGTTCAGCGCGACCGCCTAATGGTCTCCGAATATTACTAGCAGTGCGTAACATATTATAATTAATAGACATCTATTGCCGAATGTTAAAGCTGGAACAGAAACAACTGTAACATAATTTTAAATGCATTTGAATGGCACCTACTGTTTTAGAAGTAGACAAAATGGCATGCTACAGCCTGTAAACGTTCTGGCGGAAGACCTGAGACGTTTTGCATATTATTTTGATAGTAGAAACCTTCTTAGATATTGTTCATCTTAGTAGCGCTTTTTCAGTAGTTCAGCGCGACCGCCTAATGGTCTCCGAATATTACTAGCAGTGCGTAACATATTATAATTAATAGACATCTATTGCAGAATGTTAAAGCTTGTACAGAAACAACTGTAAAATAATTTTAAATGCATTTGAATGGCACCTACTGTTTTAGAAGTAGTCAAAATGGCATGCTACAGCCTGTAAACATTCTGGCGGAAGACCTGAGACGTTTTGCATATTATTTTGATAGCAGAAACGCTCTTAGATATTGTTTATCTTAGTAGCGTTCTTTCGGTGGCACAGCGCGACAGCTTAGTGGTCTCAGAATGCTACTAGCAGCGCGTTACATATTATAATTAATAGAGATTTATTGCAGGATGCTAAAGGTTTACAGAAGCAACTGTAAAATAATTTTAAATGCATTTGAATGACACCTACTGTTTTAGAAATAGACAAAATGGCATGCTACATCCTGTAAACGTTCTGGCGGAAGACCTGAGACGTTTTGCATATTATTTTTACAGCAGAAACGCTGTTAGATATTGTTTATCTTAGTAGCGTTCTTTCGGTGGTACAGCGCGACCGCTTAGTGGTCTCAGAATGCTACTAGCAGTGCGTAACATATTATATTTAATAGAGATTTATTGCAGGATGCTAAAGGTTTACAGAAGCAACTGTAAAATAATTTTAAATGCATTTGAATGGCACCTACGGTTTTAGAAATAGACAAAATGGCATGCTAGAACATGTAAACGCTCTTGCGGACGACCTGAGACGTTTTGCATATTATTTTGATAGTAGAAACCTTCTTAGATGTTGTTTATTTTAGTAGCGCTATTTCGTTGGTTCAGCGCGACCGCTTAATGGTCTCAGAGTGCTACTAGCAGTGCGTAACATATTATAATTAATAGGGATTTACTGCTGGATGCTAAAGGTTTACAGAAACAACTGTAAAATAATTTTAAATGCATTTGAATGTCACCTACTGTTTTAGAAATAGACAAAATGGCATGCTAGAGCCTGTAAACGCTCTGGCGGACAACCTGAGACGTTTTGCATGTTATTTTGATAGTAGAAAAACTCTTAGATATTGTTTATCTTAGTAGCTAGCTTTCGGTAGTTCAGCGCGACCGCTTAATGGTCTCGGAATGCTACTAGCAGTGCGTAACGTATTATAATTAATAGACATTTTTTGCAGAATGTTAAAGCTTGTAGAGAAACCACTGTAAAATAATTTTAAATGTATTAGAATGGCGCCTGCTGTTTTAGAAATAGACAAAGTGGCATGTTAGAGCCTGTAAAGGCTCTGGCGGAAGATTTGAGACGTTTTGCATATTATTTTGATAGTATAAACGTTCTTTGATATTGTTTATCTTAGTAGCGCTCTTTCGGTGGTTCAGCGCGACCGCTTAATGGTCTCAGAATGCTACTAGCAGTGCGTAACATATTATAATTAATAGACATTTATTGCAGAATGTTAAAGCTTGTACAGAAACCACTGTAAAATAATTTTAAATGTATTAGAATGGCACCTACTGTTTTAGAAATAGACAAAATAGCATGCTATAGCCTGTAAACGCTCTGGCGGGCGACCTAAGACTTTTGCATATTATTTCGATAGTAGAAACGTTCTTAGATATTGTTTATCTTAGTAGCGCTCTTTCGGTGGTTCAGCGCGACCGCTTAATGGTCTCAGGATGCTACTAGCAGTGCGTAACATATTATAATTAATAGAGATTTATTGCAGGATGCTAAAGGTTTACAGAAACAACTGTAAAATAATTTTAAAGGCATTTGAATGACACCTACTGCTTTAGAAGGAGACAAAATGGCATGCTACAGCCTGTAAACGTTCTAGCGGAAGACCTGAGACGTTTTGCATATTATTTTGATAGTAGAAAAACTCTTAGATATTGTTTATCTTAGTAGCGCTCTTTCGGTAGTTCAGCGCGACCGCTTAATGGTCTCGGAATGCTACTAGCAGTGCGTAACGTATTATAATTAATAGACATTTATTGCAGAATGTTAAAGCTTGTACAGAAACCACTGCAAAATAATTTTAAATGCATTGGAATGTCGCCTACTGTTTTAGAAATAGACAAAATGGCATGCTAGAGCCTGTAAACGCTCTGGCGGACGACCTGAGACGCTTTGCATATTATTTTGATTGTAGAAACGTTCTTAGATATTGTTTATCTTAGTAGCGTTCTTTCGATGGTTAAGCGCGACCGCTTAATGGTTGCAGAATGCTACTAGCAGTGCGTAACATATTATAATTAATAGACATTTATTGCAGAATATTAAAGCTTGTACAGAAACAACTGTAAAATAATTTTAAATGAATTTGAAACGCACCTGATGTTTTGGAAGTAGACAAAATGGCATGCTACAGCCTGTAAACGTTCTGGCGGAAGACCTGAGACGTTTTGCATATTATTTTGATAGTAGAAACGCTCTTAGATATTGTTTATCTTAGTAGCGTTCTTTCGGTAGTTCAGCGCGACCGCTTAATGGTCTCAGAATGCTACTAGCAGTGCGTAACATATTATAATTAATAGACATTTATTGCAGAATGTTAAAGCTTGTAGAGAAACCACTGTAAAATAATTTTAAATGTATTAGAATGGCGCCTGCTGTTTTAGAAATAGACAGAGTGGCATGTTAGAGCCTGTAAACGCTCTGGCGGAAGATTTGAGACGTTTTGCATATTATTTTGATAGTAGAAACGTTCTTAGATATTGTTTATCTTAGTAGCGCTCTTTCGGTGGTTCAGCGCGACCGCTTAATGGTCTCAGGATGCTACTAGCAGTGCGTAACGTATTATAATTAATAGACATTTATTGCAGAATGTTAAAGCTTGTACAGAAACCACTGCAAAATAATTTTAAATGCATTGGAATGTCGCCTACTGTTTTAGAAATAGACAAAATGGCATGCTAGAGCCTGTAAACGCTCTGGCGGACGACCTGAGACGCTTTGCATATTATTTTGATAGTAGAAACGTTCTTAGATATTGTTTATCTTAGTAGCGTTCTTTCGATGGTTCAGCGCGACCGCTTAATGGTTGCAGAATGCTACTAGCAGTGCGTAACATATTATAATTAATAGACATTTATTGCAGAATATTAAAGCTTGTACAGAAACAACTGTAAAATAATTTTAAATGAATTTGAAACGCACCTGATGTTTAGGAAGTAGACAAAATGGCATGCTACAGCCTGTAAACGTTCTGGCGGAAGACCTGAGACGTTTTGCATATTATTTTGATAGTAGAAACGCTCTTAGATATTGTTTATCTTAGTAGCGTTCTTTCGGTAGTTCAGCGCGACCGCTTAATGGTCTCAGAATGCTACTAGCAGTGCGTAACATATTATAATTAATAGACATTTATTGCAGAATGTTAAAGCTTGTAGAGAAACCACTGTAAAATAATTTTAAATGTATTAGAATGGCGCCTGCTGTTTTAGAAATAGACAGAGTGGCATGTTAGAGCCTGTAAACGCTCTGGCGGAAGATTTGAGACGTTTTGCATATTATTTTGATAGTATGAACGTACTTTGATATTGTTTATCTTAGTAGCGCTCTTTCGGTGGTTCAGCGCGACCGCTTAATGGTCTCAGAATGCTACGTGCGTAACATATTATAATTAATAGACTTTTATTGCAGAATGTTAAAGCTTGTACAGAAACCACTGTAAAATAATTTTAAATGTATTAGAATGGCGCCTACTGTTTTAGAAATAGACAAAATAGCATGCTATAGCCTGTAAACGCTCTGGCGGGCGACCTAAGACTTTTGCATATTATTTCGATAGTAGAAACGTTCTTAGATATTGTTTATCTTAGTAGCGCTCTTTCGGTGGTTCAGCGCGACCGCTTAATGGTCTCAGGATGCTACTAGCAGTGCGTAAACGTAATTATAATTAATAGACATTTATTGCAGAATGTTAAAGCTTGTACAGAAACCACTGCAAAATAATTTTAAATGCATTGGAATGTCGCCTACTGTTTTAGAAATAGACAAAATGGCATGCTAGAGCCTGTAAACGCTCTGGCGGACGACCTGAGACGTTTTGCATATTATTTTGATAGTAGAAACGTTCTTAGATATTGTTTATCTTAGTAGCGCTCTTTCGGTGGTTCAGCGCGACCGCTTAATGGTTGCAGAATGCTACTAGCAGTGCGTAACATATTATAATTGATAGACATTTATTGCAGAATGTTAAAGCTTGTACTGAAACAACTGTAAAATAATTTTAAATGAATTTGAATGGCACCTACTGTTTTGGAAGTAGACAAAATGGCATGCTACAGCCTGTAAACGTTCTGGCGGAAGACTTGAGACGTTTTGCATATTATTTTGATAGTAGAAACGTTCTTAGATGTTGTTTATTTTAGCAGCGCTATTTCGTTGGTTCAGCGCGACCGCTTAATGGTCTCAGAATGCTACTAGCATTGCGTAACATATTATAATTATTAGAGATTTATGGAAGGATGCTAAAGGTTTACAGAAACAACTGTAAAATAATTTTTAATCGATTTGAATGGCACCTACTGTTTTAGAAATAGATAAAATGGCATGCTAGAGCATGTAAACGCTCTTGCTGAAGACCTGAGACGTTTTGCATATTATTTTGATAGTAGAAAACGCTCTTAGATATTGTTTATCTTATTAGCGTTCTTTCGGTGGGTTAGCGCGACCGCTTAATGGTCTCAGAGTGCTACTAGCAGTGCGTAACATATTATAATTAATAGAGATTTACTGCTGGATGCTAAAGGTTTACAGAAACAACTGTAAAATAAATTTAAATGCATTTGAATGTCACCTACTGTTTTAGAAATTGCCAAAATGGCATGCTAGAGCCTGTAAACGCTCTGGCGGACGACCTGAGACGTTTTGCATATTATTTTGATAGTAGAAAAACTCTTAGATATTGTTTATCTTAGTAGCGCTCTTTCGGTAGTTCAGCGCGACCGCTTAATGGTCTCAAAATGCTACTAGCAGTGCGTAACGTATTATAATTAATAGACATTTTTTGCAGAATGTTAAAGCATGTACAGAAACCACTGTAAAATAATTTTAAATGCATTAGAATGTCGCCTACTGTTTTAGAAATAGACAAAATGGCATGCTAGAGCCTGTAAACGTTCTGGCGGACGACCTGAGACGTTTTGCATATTATTTTGATAGTAGAAACGCTCTTAGATATTGTTTATCTTAGTAGCGTTCTTTCGGTAGTTCTGCGCGACCGCTTAATGGTCTCGGAATGCTACTAGCAGTGCGTAACGTATCATAGTTAATAGACATTTATGGCAGAGTGCAAAAGGTTATATAGATTCAACTGTAAACTAATTTTTAAATGCATTAGAATGCACCTATTGTTTTAGAAATTGACAAAATGGCATGCTAGAGCCTGTAAACGCTCTGGCGGACGACCTGAGACGTTTTGCATATTATTTCGATAGTAGAAACGCTCTTTGATATTGTTTATCATGGTAACGCCATTTCGGTGGTTGAGTGCGACCGCTTAGTGGTTTCAGAATGCTACTAGCAGTGGGTAACATATTATAATTAATAGACATTTATTGCAGAATGTTAAAGCTTGTAGAGAAACCACTGTAAAATAATTTTAAAGGCATTTGAATGACACCTACTGTTTTAGAAGGAGACAAAATGGCATGCTACAGCCTGTAAACGTTCTGGCGGAAGACCTGAGACGTTTTGCATATTATTTTGATAGTAGAAAATGCTCTTAGATCCTGTTTATCTTACTAGCGCTCTTGCGGTGGTTCAGTGCAACCGCTTAATGGTTACAGAATGCTACTAGCAGTGCGTAACATATTATAATTAATAGACATTTATTCCAGAATGTTAAAGTTTGTACAAAAACAACTATAAAATAATTTTAAATGCATTTGAATGGCACCTACTGTTTTAGAAGTAGACAAAATATCATGCTACAGCCTGTAAACGTTCTGGCGGAAAACCTGAGACGTTTTGCATATTATTTTGATAGTAGAAAAACTCTTAGATATTGTTTATATTAGTATCGCTCTTTCGGTAGTTCAGCGCGACCGCTTAATGGTCTCGGAATGCTACTATTAGTGCGTAACGTATTATAATTACTAGACATTTATTGCAGAATGTTAAAGCTTGTACAGAAACCACTGCAAAAAAATTTTAATTACATTAGAATATCGCCTACTGTTTTAGAAATAGACAAAATGGCATGCTAGAGCCTGTAAACGCTCTGGCGGACGACCTGAGACGTTTTGCATATTATTTTGATAGTAGAAACGTTCTTAGATATTGTTTATCTTAGTAGCGTTCTTTCGGTAGTTCAGCGCGACCGCTTAATGGTCTCAGAATGCTACTAGCAGTGCGTAACATATTATAATTACTAGGCAGTTATTCCAGAATGCTAAAGGTTGTACAGAAACAACTGTAAACTAAGTTTTAAATGCATTAGAATGGCACCTACCGCTTTAGAAATAGAAAAAATGGCATACTAGGGCCTGTAAACGCTCTGGCGGGCAACATAAGACTTTTGCATATTATTTCGATAGTAGAAACGGTCTTAGATATTGTTTATCTTAGTAGCGCTCTTTCGTTGGTTCAGCGCGACCGCTTAATTGTCTCAGAATGCTACTAGCAGTGCTTAACGTATTATAATTAGTAGAGATTTATTGCAGGATGCTAAAGATTTACAGAAACCTCTGTAAAATAATTTGAAATGCATTTGAATGACACCTACTGTTTTAGAAGGAGACAAAATGGCATGCTACAACCTGTAAACGTTCTGGCGGAAGACCTGAGGCGGTTTGCATATTATTTTGATAGTAGAAATGCTCTTAGATATTGTTTATCTTAGCAGCGCTCTTGCGGTGGTTCAGCGCAACCGCTTAATGGATTCAGAATTCTCCTAGCAGTGCGTAACATATTATAATTAATAGACATTTATTGCAGAATGTTAAAGCTTGTAGAGAAACCACTGTAAAATAATTTTAAATGTATTAGAATGGCGCCTGCTGTTTTAGTAATAGACAAAATAGCATGCTATAGCCTGTAAACGCTCTAGCGGAAGACCTGAGACGTTTTGCATATTGTTTTGATAGTAGAAACGCTTTTAGATATTGTTTGTTTTAGTAGCGCTATTTCGGTGTTTGAGCGCGACCGCCTAATGGTCTCAGAATGCTACTAGCAGTTCGTAACATATTATAATTAATAGACATTTATTGCAGAATGTTAAAGCTTGTAGAGAAACCACTGTAAACTAAGTTTAAATGCATTAGAATGGCACCTACCGCTTTAGAAATAGAAAAAATGGCATACTAGGGCCTGTAAACGCTCTGGCGGGCGACCCAAGACTTTTGCATATTATTTCGATAGTAGAAACGTTCTTAGATATTTTTTATCTTAGTAGCGCTCTTTCGTTGGTTCAGCGCGACCGCTTAATGGTCTCAGAATGCTACTAGCAGTGCGTAACATATTATAATTAATAGACATTTATTGCAGAATGTTAAAGCTTGTAGAGAAACCACTGTAAAATACTTTTAAATGTATTAGAATGGCGCCTGCTGTTTTAGAAATAGACAAAATAGCATGCTATAGCCTGTAAACGCTCTAGCGGAAGACCTGAGACGTTTTGCATATTGTTTTGATAGTAGAAACGCTTTTAGATATTGTTTGTTTTAGTAGCGTTATTTCGGTGTTTGAGCGCGACCGCCTAATGGTCTCAGAATGCTACTAGCAGTTCGTAACATATTATAATTAATAGACATTTATTGCAGAATGTTAAAGCTTGTAGAGAAACCACTGTAAACTAAGTTTAAATGCATTAGAATGGCACCTACCGCTTTAGAAATAGAAAAAATGGCATACTAGGGCCTGTAAACGCTCTGGCGGGCGACCTAAGACTTTTGCATATTATTTCGATAGTAGAAACGTTCTTAGATATTTTTTATCTTAGTAGCGCTCTTTCGTTGGTTCAGCGCGACCGCTTAATGGTCTCAGAATGCTACTAGCAGTGCGTAACATATTATAATTAATAGGGATTTATTGCAGGATGCTAAAGGTTTACAGAAACAACTGTAAAATAATTTTAAAATCTTTTGAATGACACCTACTGTTTTAGAAGGAGACAAAATGGCATGCTACAGCCTGTAAACGTTCTGGCGGAAGACCTGAGACGTTTTGCATATTATTTTGATAGTAGAAACGCTCTTAGATATTGATTATCTTAGTAACGCTCTTTCGGTAGTTCAGCGCGACCGCTTAATGGTCTCGGAATGCTACTATTAGTGCGTAACGTATTATAATTAATAGACATTTATTGCAGAATGTTAAAGCTTGTACAGAAACCACTGCAAAATAATTTTAATTGCATTAGAATATCGCCTACTGTTTTAGAAATAGACAAAATGGGATGCTAGAGCCTGTAAACGCTCTGGCGGACGACCTGAGACGTTTTGCATATTATTTTGATAGTAGAAACGTTCTTAGATATTGTTTATCTTAGTAGCGTTCTTTCGGTGGTTCAGCGCGGCCGCTTAATGGTCTCAGAATGCTACTAGCAGTGCGTAACATATTATAATTACTAGGCAGTTATTCCAGAATGCTAAAGGTTGTACAGAAACAACTGTAAACTAAGTTTAAATGCATTAGAATGGCACCTACCGCTTTAGAAATAGAAAAAATTGCTTACTAGGGCCTGTAAACGCTCTGGCGGGCGACATAAGACTTTTGCATATTATTTCGATAGTAGAAACGGTCTTAGATATTGTTTATCTTAGTAGCGCTCTTTCGTTGGTTCAGCGCGACCGCCTAATTGTCTCAGAATGCTACTAGCAGTGCTTAACGTATTATAATTAGTAGAGATTTATTGCAGGATGCTAAAGATTTACAGAAACCTCTGTAAAATAATTTGAAATGCATTTGAATGACACCTACTGTTTTAGAAGGAGACAAAATGGCATGCTACAACCTGTAAACGTTCTGGCGGAAGACCTGAGGCGTTTTGCATATTATTTTGATAGTAGAAATGCTCTTAGATACTGTTTATCTTAGTAGCGCTCTTGCGGTGGTTCAGCGCAACCGCTTAATGGTTTCAGAATTCTCCTAGCAGTGCATAACATATTATAATTAATAGACATTTATTGCAGAATGTTAAAGCTTTTACAGAAACAACTGTAAAATAATTTTAATTGAATTTGAATGGCACCTACTGTTTTGGAAGCAGACAAAATGGAATGCTACAGCCTGTAAACGTTCTGGCGGAAGACCTGAGACGTTTTGCATATTATTTTGATAGTAGAAACGCTCTTACATATTGTTTATCTTAGTAGCGTTCTTTCGGTAGTTCGGCGCGACCGCTTAATGGTCTCGGAATGCTACTAGCAGTGCGTAACGTATCATAATTAATAGACAATTTTTGCAGAGTGCTAAAGGTTATATAGAATCAACTGTAAACTAATTTTAAATGCATTAGAATGCACCTATTGTTTTAGAAATTGACAAAATGGCATGCTGCAGCCTGTATACGCTCTGGCGGACGACCTGAGACGTTTTGCATATTATTTCGATAGTAGAAACGCTCTTTGATATTGTTTATCATGGTAACGCTGTTTCGGTGGTTGAGCGCGACCGCTTAATGGTCTCAGAATGCTACTAGCAGTGCGTAACATATTATAATTAATAGACATTTATTGCAGAATGTTAAAGATGGTAGAGAAACCACTGTAAAATAATTTTAAATGTATTAGAATGGCGCCTGCTGTTTTAGAAATAGACAAAGTGGCATGTTAGAGCCTGTAAACGCTCTGGCGGAAGATTTGAGACGTTTTGCATATTATTTTGATAGTATAATCGTTCTTTGATATTGTTTATCTTAGTAGCGCTCTTTCGGTGGTTCAGCGCGACCGCTTAATGGTCTCAGAATGCTACTAGCAGTGCGTAACATATTATAATTAATAGACATTTATTGCAGAATGTTAAAGCTTGTACAGAAACCACTGTAAAATAATTTTAAATGTATTAGAATGGCGCCTGCTGTTTTAGAAATAGACAAAATAGCATGCTATAGCCTGTAAACGCTCTAGCGGAAGACCTGAGACGTTTTGCATATTGTTTTGATAGTAGAAACGCTTTTAGATATTGTTTGTTTTAGTAGCGCTATTTCGGTGTTTGAGCGCGACCGCCTAATGGTCTCAGAATGCTACTAGCAGTTCGTAACATATTATAATTAATAGACATTTATTGCAGAATGTTAAAGCTTGTAGAGAAACCACTGTAAACTAAGTTTAAATGCATTAGAATGGCACCTACCGCTTTAGAAATAGAAAAAATGGCATACTAGGGCCTGTAAACGCTCTGGCGGGCGACCTAAGACTTTTGCATATTATTTCGATAGCAGAAACGTTCTTAGATATTTTTTATCTTAGTAGCGCTCTTTCGTTGGTTCAGCGAGGCCGCTTAATGGTCTCAGAATGCTACTAGCAGTGCGTAACATATTATAATTAATAGGGATTTATTGCAGGATGCTAAAGGTTTACAGAAACAACTGTAAAATAATTTTAAAATCTTTTGAATGACACCTACTGTTTTAGAAGGAGACAAAATGGCATGCTACAGCCTGTAAACGTTCTGGCGGAAGACCTGAGACGTTTTGCATATAATTTTGATTGTAGAAATGCTCTTAAATACTGTTTATCTTAGTAGCGCTCTTGCGGTGGTTCAGGGCTACCGCTTAATGGTATCAGAATGCTACTAGCAGTGCGTAACATATTATAATTAATAGACATTTATTGCAGAATGTTAAAGCTTGTACAGAAACCACCGAAAAATTATTTTAAATGCTTTAGAATGTCGCCTACTATTTTAGAAATAGGCAATATGGCATGCTAGAGCCTGTAAACGCTCTGGTGGACAACCTGAAACGTTTTGCATATTATTTTGATAGTAGAAACCTTCATAGATATTGTTTATCTTAGTAGCGCTCTTTCGGTGGTTCAGCGCGACCGCTTAATGGTTGCAGAATGCTACTAGCAGTGCGTAACATATTATAATTAATAGACATTTTTTGCAGAATGTTAAAGCTAGTACAGAAACAACTGTAAAATAATTTTAAATGCATATGAATGGCACCTACTGTTTTAGAAGTAGACAAAATGGCATGCTACAGCCTGTAAACGTGCTGGCGGAAGACCTTAGACGTTTGGCATATTATTTTGATAGAAAAAACGCTCTTAGATATTGTTTATCTTAGTAGCGCTCTTTCGGTAGTTTAGCGCGACCGCTTAATAGTTGCAGAATGCTACTAGCAGTGCGTAACATATAATACTTAATAGAGATTTACTGTAGGATGCTAAAGGTTTACAGAAACAACTGTAAAATAATTTTAAATGTATTAGAATGGCGCCTGCTGTTTTAGAAATAGACAAAGTGGCATGTTAGAGCCTGTAAACGCTCTGGCGGAAGATCTGAGACGTTTTGCATATTAATTTGATAGTATAAACGTTCTTTGATATTGTTTATCTTAGTAGCGCTCTTTCGGTGGTTCAGCGCGACCGCTTAATGGTCTCAGAATGCTACTAGCAGTGCATAACATAATATAATTAATAGACATTTTTTGCAGAATGTTAAAGCTTGTACAGAAACCACTGTAAAATAACTTTAAATGTATTAGAATAGCGCCTACTGTTTTAGAAATAGACAAAATAGCATGCTATAGCCTGTAAACGCTCTAGCGGAAGACCTGGGACGTTTCGCATATTGTTTTGATAGTAGAAACGCTCTTAGATATTGCTTATTTTAGTAGCGCTATTTCGGTGTTTGAGCGCGACCGCCTAATGGTCGCAGAATGCTGCTAGCAGTTCGTAACATATTATAATTATTAGGTAGTTATTGCAGAATGATAAAGGTTGTACAAAAACAACTGTAAACTAAGTTTAAATGCATTAGAATGGCACCTAAGGCTTTAGAAATAGAAAAAATGGCATACTAGGGCCTGTAAAAGCTCTGGCGGGCGACATAAGACTTTTGCATATTATTTCGATAGTAGAAACGTTCTTAGATATTGTTTATCTTAGTAGCGCTCTTTCGTTGGTTCAGCGCGACCGCTTAATGGTCTCAGAATGCTACTAGCAGTGCGTAACGTACCTATTATAATTAATAGAGATTTATTGCAGGATGCTAAAGGTTTACAGAAACAACTGCAAAATAATTTTAAATGCATTAGAATGGCGCCTACTGTTTTAGAAATAGACAAAATGGCATTCTAGAGCCTGTAAACGCTCTGGCGGACGACCTGAGACGTTTTGCATATTATTTTGATAGTAGAAACGTTCTTTGATATTGTTTATCTTAGTAGCGCTTTTTCGGTGGTACCGCGCGACCGCTTAATGGTTGCAGAATGCTACTAGCAGTGCGTAACATATTATAATTAATAGACATTTTTTGCAAAATGTTAAAGCAAGTACAGAAACAACTGTAAAATAATTTTAAATGCATTTGAATGGCACCTACTGTTTTAGAAGTAGACAAAATGGCATGCTACAGCCTGTAAACGTTCTGGCGGAAGACCTTAGACGTTTTGCATATTATTTTGATAGAAGAAACGCTTTTAGATATTGTTTATCTTAGTAACGCTCTATCGGTAGTTTAGCGCGACCGCTTAATGGTTGCAGAATACTACCAGCAGTGCGTAACATATAATACTTAATAGATATTTACTGCAGGATGCTAAAGGTTTACAGAAACAACTGTAAAATAATTTTAAATGCATTCGAATGGCACCTACTGTTTTAGAAATAGACAAAATGGCATGCTAGAGCCTGTAAATGTTCTGGCGCACGACCTAAGACGTTTTGCATATTATTTTGATAGTAGAAACGTTCTTAGATATTGTTTATCTTACTAGCGCTTTTTCGGTGGTTCAGCGCGACCACTTAATGGTTGCAGAATGCTACTAACAGTGTGTAACATATTATAATTAATAGACATTTATTGCAGAATGTTAAAGCTTGTACAAAAACACATATAAAATAATTTTAAATGCATTTGAATGGCACCTACTGTTTTAGAAGTGGACAAAATATCATGCTACAGCCTGTAAACGCTCTGGCGGACGACCTGAGACGTTTTGCATATTATTTTGATAGTAGAAACGCTCTTAGATATTGTTTATCTTAGTAGCGTTCTTTCGGTAGTTCAGCGCGACCGCTTAATGGTCTCGGAATGCTACTAGCAATGCGTAACGTATCATAATTAATAGACATTTATTGCAGAGTGCTAAAGGTTATATAGAATGAACTGTAAATTAATTTTAAATGCATTAGAATGCACCTATTGTTTTACAAATTGACAAAATGGCATGCTAGAGCTTGTAAACGCTCTGGCGGACGACCTGAGACGTTTTGCATATTATTTCGATAGTAGAAACGCTCTTTGATATTGTTTATCATGGTAACGCTATTTCGGTGGTTGAGCGCGACCGCTTAATGGTCTAAGAATGCTACTAGCAGTGCGTAACATATTATAATTAATAGAGATTTACTGCTGGATGCTAAAGGTTTACAGAAACAACGGTAAAATAATTTTATATGCATTTGAATAGCACCTACTGTTTTAGAAATAGACAAGAAAGGCATGCTAGAGCCTGTAAACACTCTGGCGGACGACCTGAGACGTTTTGCATATTATTTTAATAGTAGAAACGTTCTTAGATATTGTTTATCTTAGTAGCGTTCTTTCGGTGGGTTAGCGCGACCGCTTAATGGTCTCAGAATGCTACTAGCAGTCCGTAACATATTATAATTAATAGAGATTTATTGCAGGATGCTAAAGGTTTACAGAAACAACTGTAAAATAATTTTAAATGCATTTGAATGGCACCTACTGTTTTAGAAGTAGCCAAATGACATGCTACAGCCTGGAAACGTTCTGGCGGAAGACCTGAGACGTTTTGCATATTATTTTGATAGTAGAAACGCTCTTAGATATTGTTTATCTTAGTAACGCTCTATCGGTAGTTCAGCGCGACCGCTTAATTGTTGCAGAATGCTACTAGCAGTGCGTAACATATTATAATTAATAGACATTTTTTGCAAAATGTTAAAGCTAGTACAGAAACAACTGTAAAATAATTATAAATGCATTTGAATGGCACCTACTGTTTTAGAAGTAGACAAAATGGCATGCTAAAGCCTGTAAACGTTCTGGCGGAAGACCTTAGACGTTTTGCATATTATTTTGATAGAAGAAACGCTCTTAGATATTGTTTATCTTAGTAACGCTCTATCGGTAGTTTAGCGCGACCGCTTAATGGTTGCAGAATGCTACTAGCAGTGCGTAATATATAATACTTAATAGCGATTTACTGCAGGATGCTAAAGGTTTACAGAAACAACTGTAAAATAATTTTAAATGCAATCGAATGGCACCTACTGTTTTAGAAATAGACAAAATGGCATGCTATAGCCTGTAAATGTTCTGGCGGACGACCTGAGACGTTTTGCATATTATTTTGATAGTAGAAACGTTCTTAGATATTGTTTATCTTACTAGCGCTTTTTCGGTGGTGCAGCGCGACCACTTAATGGTCTCAGAATGCTACTAACAGTGTGTAACATATTATAATTAATAGACATTTATTGCAGAATGTTAAAGCTTGTACAAAAACACATATAAAATAATTTTAAATGCATTTGAATGGCACCTACTGTTTTAGAAGCAGACAAAATATTATGCTACAGCCTGTAAACGCTCTGGCGGACGACCTGAGAAGTTTTGCATATTATTTTGATAGTAGAAACGCTCTTAGATATTGTTTATCTTAGTAGCGTTCTTTCGGTAGTTCAGCGCGACCGCTTAATGGTCTCAGAATGCTACTAGCAGTTCGTAACATATTATAATTATTAGGTAGTTATTGCAGAATGCTAAAGGTTGTACAAAAACAACTGCAAACTCAGTTTAAATGCATTAGAATGGCACCTACCGCTTTAGAAATAGAAAAAATGGCATACTAGGGCCTGTAAACGCTCTGGCGGGCGACATAAGAATTTTGCATATTATTTCGATAGTAGAAACGTTCTTTGATATTGTTTATCTTAGTAGCGCTCTTTCGGTGGTTCAGCGCGACCGCTTAATGGTCTCAGAATGCTACTAGCAGTGCATAACATAATATAATTAATAGACATTTTTTGCAGAATGTTAAAGCTTGTACAGAAACCACTGTAAAATAACTTTAAATGTATTAGAATAGCGCCTACTGTTTTAGAAATAGACAAAATAGCATGCTATAGCCTGTAAACGCTCTAGCGGAAGACCTGGGACGTTTCGCATATTGTTTTGATAGTAGAAACGCTCTTAGATATTGCTTATTTTAGTAGCGCTATTTCGGTGTTTGAGCGCGACCGCCTAATGGTCGCAGAATGCTGCTAGCAGTTCGTAACATATTATAATTATTAGGTAGTTATTGCAGAATGATAAAGGTTGTACAAAAACAACTGTAAACTAAGTTTAAATGCATTAGAATGGCACCTACGGCTTTAGAAATAGAAAAAATGGCATACTAGGGCCTGTAAAAGCTCTGGCGGGCGACATAAGACTTTTGCATATTATTTCGATAGTAGAAACGTTCTTAGATATTGTTTATCTTAGTAGCGCTCTTTCGTTGGTTCAGCGCGACCGCTTAATGGTCTCAGAATGCTACTAGCAGTGCGTAACGTACCTATTATAATTAATAGAGATTTATTGCAGGATGCTAAAGGTTTACAGAAACAACTGCAAAATAATTTTAAATGCATTAGAATGTCGCCTGCTGTTTTAGAAATAGACAAAATGGCATTCTAGAGCCTGTAAACTCTCGGCGGACGACCTGAGACGTTTTGCATATTATTTTGATAGTAGAAACGTTCTTTGATATTGTTTATCTTAGTAGCGCTTTTTCGGTGGTTCCGCGCGACCGCTTAATGGTCTTAGAATGCTACTAGCAGTGCGTAATATATTATAATTAATAGAGATTTATTGCAGGATGCTAAAGGTTTACAGACACAACTGTAAAATAATTTTAAATGCATTTGAATGACACCTACTGTTTTAGAAGGAAACAAAATGGCATGCTAGAGCCTGTAAACGGTCTGGCGGGAGACCTAAGCCTTTTGCATATTATTTTGATTCTAGAAACGCTCTTAGATATTGTTTATTTAGTAGCGCTCTTTCGGTGGTTCAGCGCGACCGCCTAATGGTTTCAGAATGATACTAGCAGTGCGTAACATATTATAATTAATTGACATTTATTGCAGAATGTTAAACCTTGTACAGAAACAACTGTAAAGTAATTTTAAATCCATTTGAATGGCACCTACTGCTTTAGAAGTAGACAAAATGGCATGCTAGAGCCGGTAAATATTCTGGCGGAAGACCTGAGACGTTTTGCATATTATTTTGATAATAGAAACGCTCTTAGATATTGTTTTTCTTAGTAGCGTTCTTTCGGTGGGTTAGCGCGACCGCTTAATGGTCTCAGAATGCTACTAGCAGTGCGTAACATATTATAATTAATAGAAATTTACTGCTGGATGCTAAAGGTTTACAGAAACAACTGTAAAATAATTTGATATGCATTTGAATAGCACCTAATGTTTTAGAAATAGACAAAATGGCATGCTAGAGCCTGTAAACGTTCTGGCGGAAGACCTGAGGCGTTTTGAATATAATTTTGATAGTAGAAATGCTCTTAGATATTTTTTATCTTAGTGGCGCTCTTTCGGTGGTTCAGCGCGACCGCCTAATGGTTTTAGAATGCTACTTGCAGTGCGTAACATATTATAATTAATTGATATTTATTGCAGAATGTTAAAGCTTGTACAGAAACAACTGTAAAATAATTTTAAATGCATTTGAATGGCACCTACTGTTTTAGAAGTAGACAAAATTGCATGCTACAGCCTGTAAACGCTCTGGCGGAAAACCTGAGACGTTTTGCATATTATTTTGATAAGAAAAACGCTCTTAGATATTGTTTATCTTAGTAGCGTTTTTTCGTTGGTTCAGCGCGACCGCCTAATGGTTTTGAATGCTACTTGCAGTGCGTAACATATTATAATTAATTGATATTTATTGCAGAATGATAAAGCTTGTACAGAAACAACTGTAAAATAATTTTAAATGCATTTGAATAGCACCTACTGTTTTATAAATAGACAAAATGGCATGCTAGAGCCTGTAAACGCTCTGGCGGACGACCTGATACGTTTTGCATATTATTTTAATAGTAGAAACGTTCTTAGATAGTGTTAATCTTAGTAGCGCTCTTTCGTTGGTTCAGCGCGACCGCTTAATGGTCTCAGAATGCTACTAGCAGTGCGTAACATATTATAGTTAATAGAGATTTACTGCTGGATGCTAAAGGTTTACAGAAACAACTGTAAAATAATTTTAAATGCATTTGAATGGCACTTACTGTTTTAGAAGTAGACAAAATGGCATACTACAGCCTGTAAACGTTCTGGCGGAATATCTGAGACGTTTTGCATATTACTTTGATAGTAGAAACGCTCTTAGATATTGCTTATCTTAGTAGCGTTCTTGCGATGGTTCAGCGCGACCGCTTAATGGTCTCAGAATGCTACTAGCAGTGCGTAACATAATATAATTAATAGAGATTTACTGCTGGATGCTAAAGGTTTACAGAAACAACTGTAAAATAATTTTATATGCATTTGAATAGCACCTACTGTTTTAGAAAAAGACAAAATGGCATGCTAGAGCCTGTAAACGCTCTGGCGGACGACTTGAGACGTTTTGCATATTATTTTAATAGTAGAAACGTTCTTAGATAATGTTTATTTTAGTAGCGTTCTTTCGTTGGTTCAGCGTGACCGCTTAATGGCCTCAGAATGCTACTAGCAGTGCGTAACATATTATAATTAATAGAGATTTACTGCAGGATGCTAAAGGTTTACAAAAACAACTGTAAAATAATTTTAAATGCATTTGAATGGCACCTACTGTTTTAGAAGTAGCCAAATGGCATGCTACAGCCTGGAAACGTTCTGGCGGAAGACCTGAGACGTTTTGCATATTATTTTGATAGTAGAAACGCTCTTCGATATTGTTTATATTAGTAACGCTTTATCGGTAGTTCAGCGCGACCGCTTAATGATTGCAGAATGCTACTAGCAGTGCGTAACATATTATAATTAATAGACATTTTTTGCAAAATGTTAAAGCAAGTACAGAAACAAATGTAAAATAATTTTAAATGCATTTGAATGGCACCTACTGTTTTAGAAGTAGACAAAATTGCATGCTACAGCCTGTAAACGTTCTGGCGGAAGACCTTAGACGTTTTGCATATTATTTTGATAGAAGAAAGGCTTTTAGATATTGTTAACTTAGTAACGCTCTATCGGTAGTTTAGCGCGACCGCTTAATGGTTGCAGAATACTACTAGCAGTGCGTAACATATAATACTTAATAGATATTTACTGCAGGATGCTAAAGGTTTACAGAAACAACTGTAAAATAATTTTAAATGCATTCGAATGGCACCTACTGTTTTAGAAATAGACAAAATGGCATGCTAGAGCCTGTAAATGTTCTGGCGGACGACCTAAGATGTTTTGCATATTATTTTGATAGTAGAAACGTTCTTAGATATTGTTTATCTTACTAGCGTTTTTTCGGTGGTTCAGCGCGACCACTTAATGGTTGCAGAATGCTACTAGCAATGCGTAACGTATCATAATTAATAGACATTTATTGCAGAGTGCTAAAGGTTATATAGAATCAACTGTAAATTAATTTTAAATGCATTAGAATGCACCTATTGTTTTACAAATTGACAAAATGGCATGCTAGAGCTTGTAAACGCTCTGGCGGACGACCTGAGACGTTTTGCATATTATTTCGATAGTAGAAACGCTCTTTGATATTGTTTATCATGGTAACGCTATTTCGGTGGTTGAGCGCGACCGCTTAATGGTCTCAGAATGCTACTAGCAGTGCGTAACATATTATAATTAATAGAGATTTACTGCAGGATGCTAAAGGTTTACAGAAATACTGAAAAATAATTTTAAATGCATTTGAATGGCACCTACTGTTTTAGAAGTAGCCAAATGGCATGCTACAGCCTGGAAACGTTCTGGCGGAAGACCTGAGACGTTTTGCATATTATTTTGATAGTAGAAACGCTCTTAGATATTGTTTATCTTAGTAACGCTCTATCGGTAGTTCAGCGCGACCGCTTAATGGTTGCAGAATGCTACTAGCAGTGCGTAACATATTATAATTAATAGACATTTTTTGCAAAATGTTAAAGCTAGTACAGAAACAACTGTAAAATAATTATAAATGCATTTGAATGGCACCTACTGTTTTAGAAGTAGACAAAATGGCATGCTAAAGCCTGTAAACTTTCTGGCGGAAGACCTTAGACGTTTTGCATATTATTTTGATAGAAGAAACGTTCTTAGATATTGTTTATCTTACTAGCGCTTTTTCGGTGGTGCAGCGCGACCACTTAATGGCTGCAGAATGCTACTAACAGTGTGTAACATATTATAATTAATAGACATTTATTGCAGAATGTTAAAGCTTGTACAAAAACACATATAAAATAATTTTAAATGCAATCGAATGGCACCTACTGTTTTAGAAATAGACAAAATGGCATGCTATAGCCTGTAAATGTTCTGGCGGACGACCTGAGACGTTTTGCATATTATTTTGATAGTAGAAACGTTCTTAGATATTGTTTATCTTACTAGCGCTTTTTCGGTGGTGCAGCGCGACCACTTAATGGTTGCAGAATGCTACTAACGGTGTGTAACATATTATAATTAATAGACATTTATTGCAGAATGTTAAAGCTTGTACAAAAACACATATAAAATAATTTTAAATGCATTTGAATGGCACCTACTGTTTTAGAAGCAGACAAAATATTATGCTACAGCCTGTAAACGCTCTGGCGGACGACCTGAGACGTTTTGCATATTATTTTGATAGTAGAAACGCTCTTAGATATTGTTTATCTTAGTAGCGTTCTTTCGGTAGTTCAGCGCGACCGCTTAATGGTCTCAGAATGCTACTAGCAGTTCGTAACATATTATAATTATTAGGTAGTTATTGCAGAATGATAAAGGTTGTACAAAAACAACTGCAAACTAAGTTTAAATGCATTAGAATGGCACCTACCGCTTTAGAAATAGAAAAAATGGCATACTAGGGCCTGTAAACGCTCTGGCGGGCGACATAAGAATTTTGCATATTATTTCGATAGTAGAAACGTTCTTAGATATTGTTTATCTTAGTAGCGCTCTTTCGTTGATTCAGCGCGACCGCTTAATGGTCTCAGAATGCTACTAGCAGTGCGTAACGTATTATAATTAATAGAGACTTATTGCAGGATGCTAAAGGTTTACAGAAACAACTGTAAAATAATTTGAAATGCATTTGAATGACACCTACTGTTTTAGAAGGAGACAAAATGGCATGCTACAACCTGTAATCGTTCTGGCGGAAGACCTGAGACGTTTTGCATATTATTTTGATAGTAGAAATGCTCTTAGATACTGTTTATCTTAGTAGCGCTCTTGCGGTGGTTCAGCGCAACCGCTTAATGTTTTCAGAATGCTACTAGCAGTGCGTAACAAATTATAATTAATAGACATTTATTGCAGAATGTTAAAGCTTTTACAGAAACCACCAAAAATAATTTTAAATGCTTTAGAATGTCGCCTACTATTTTAGAAATAGGCAATATGGCATGCTAGAGCCTGTAAACGCTCCGGTGGACAACCTGAGACGTTTTGCATATTATTTTGATAGTAGAAACGTTCTTAGATATTGTTTATCTTAGTAGCGCCTATTCGTTGGTTCAGCGCGACCGCTTATTGGTCACAGAATGCTACTAGCAGTGCGTAACATATTATAATTAATAGAGATTTATTGCAGGATGCTAAAGGTTTACAGAATAAACTGTAAAATAATTTGAAATTCATTTGAATGGCATCTACCGTTTTAGAAGTAGACAAAATGGCAAGCTAGAGCCTGTAAACGCTCTGGCGGACGACCTGAGACGTTTTGCATATTATTTTGATAGTAGAAATGCTCTTAGATATTGTTTATCTTAGTAGCGTTCTTTCGGTAGTTCAGCGCGACCGCTTAATGGTCTCGGAATGCTACTAGCAATGCGTAACGTATCATAATTAATAGACATTTATTGCAGAGTGCTAAAGGTTATATAGAATCAACTGTAAATTAATTTTAAATGCATTAGAATGCACCTATTGTTTTACAAATTGACAAAATGGCATGCTAGAGCTTGTAAACGCTCTGGCGGACGACCTGAGACGTTTTGCATATTATTTCGATAGTAGAAACGCTCTTTGATATTGTTTATCATGGTAACGCTATTTCGGTGGTTGAGCGCGACCGCTTAATGGTCTCAGAATGCTACTAGCAGTGCGTAACATATTATAATTAATAGAGATTTACTGCTGGATGCTAAAGGTTTACAGAAACAACGGTAAAATAATTTTATATGCATTTGAATGGCACCTACTGTTTTAGAAATAGACAAGAAAGGCATGCTAGAGCCTGTAAACACTCTGGCGGACGACTTGAGACGTTTTGCATATTATTTTAATAGTAGAAACGTTCTTAGATATTGTTTATCTTAGTAGCGTTCTTTTGGTGGGTTAGCGCGACCGCTTAATGGTCTCAGAATGCTACTAGCAGTGCGTAACATATTATAATTAATAGAGATTTACTGCAGGATGCTAAAGGTTTACAGAAACAACTGTAAAATAATTTTAAATGCATTTGAATGGCACCTACTGTTTTAGAAGTAGCCAAATGGCATGCTACAGCCTGGAAACGTTCTGGCGGAAGACCTGAGACGTTTTGCATATTATTTTGATAGTAGAAACGCTCTTAGATATTGTTTATCTTAGTAACGCTCTATCGGTAGTTCAGCGCGACCGCTTAATGGTTGCAGAATGCTACTAGCAGTGCGTAACATATTATTATTAATAGACATTTTTTGCAAAATGTTAAAGCTAGTACAGAAACAACTGTAAAATAATTATAAATGCATTTGAATGGCACCTACTGTTTTAGAAGTAGACAAAATGGCATGCTAAAGCCTGTAAACGTTCTGGCGGAAGACCTTAGACGTTTTGCATATTATTTTGATAGAAGAAACGTTCTTAGATATTGTTTATCTTACTAGCGCTTTTTCGGTGGTGCAGCGCGACCACTTAATGGTTGCAGAATGCTACTAACAGTGTGTAACATATTATAATTAATAGACATTTATTGCAGAATGTTAAAGCTTGTACAAAAACACATATAAAATAATTTTAAATGCAATCGAATGGCACCTACTGTTTTAGAAATAGACAAAATGGCATGCTATAGCCTGTAAATGTTCTGGCGGACGACCTGAGACGTTTTGCATATTATTTTGATAGTAGAAACGTTCTTAGATATTGTTTATCTTACTAGCGCTTTTTCGGTGGTGCAGCGCGACCACTTAATGGTTGCAGAATGCTACTAACAGTGTGTAACATATTATAATTAATCGACATTTATTGCAGAATGTTAAAGCTTGTACAAAAACACATATAAAATAATTTTAAATGCAATCGAATGGCACCTACTGTTTTAGAAATAGACAAAATGGCATGCTATAGCCTGTAAATGTTCTGGCGGACGACCTGAGACGTTTTGCATATTATTTTGATAGAAGAAACGCTCTTAGATATTGTTTATCTTAGTAGCGCTCTTTCGGTAGTTTAGCGCGACCGCTTAATGGTTGCAGAATGCTACTAGCAGTGCGTAACATATAATACTTAATAGAGATTTATTGCAGGATGCTAAAGGTTTACAGAATAAACTGTAAAATAATTTGAAATTCATTTGAATGGCATCTACCGTTTTAGAAGTAGACAAAATGGCATGCTAGAGCCTGTAAACGCTCTGGCGGACGACCTGAGACGTTTTGCATATTATTTTGATAGTAGAAACGCTCTTAGATATTGTTTATCTTAGTAGCGTTCTTTCGGTAGTTCAGCGCGACCGCTTAATGGTCTCGGAATGCTACTAGCAATGCGTAACGTATCATAATTAATAGACATTTATTGCAGAATGCTAAAGGTTATATAGAATCAACTGTAAATTAATTTTAAATGCATTAGAATGCACCTATTGTTTTACAAATTGACAAAATGGCATGCTAGAGCTTGTAAACGCTCTGGCGGACGACCTGAGACGTTTTGCATATTATTTCGATAGTAGAAACGCTCTTTGATATTGTTTATCATGGTAACGCTATTTCGGTGGTTGAGCGCGACCGCTTAATGGTCTCAGAATGCTACTAGCAGTGCGTAACATATTATAATTAATAGACATTTATTGCAGAATGTTAAAGCTTGTAGAGAAAACACTGTAAAATAATTTTAAATGTATTAGAATGGCGCCTGCTGTTTTACAAATAGACAAAGTGGCATGTTAGAGCCTGTAAACGCTCTGGCGGAAGATCTGAGACGTTTTGCATATTATTTTGATAGTATAAACGTTCTTTGATATTGTTTATCTTAGTAGCGTTCTTTCGGTGGTTCAGCGCGACCGCTTAATGGTCTCAGAATGCTACTAGCAGTTCGTAACATATTATAATTATTAGGCAGTTATTGCAGAATGCTAAAGGTTGTACAAAAACAACTGTAAACTATGTTTAAATGCATTAGAATGGCACCTACCGCTTTAGAAATAGAAAAAATGGCATGCTAGAGCCTGTAAATGTTCTGGCGGAAGACCTGAGACGTTTTGCATATTATTTTGATAGTAGAAACGCTCTTAGATATTGTTTATCTTGGTAGCGCTCTTTCTTTGGTTCAGCGCGACCGCTTAATGGTTTCAGAATGCTACTAGCAGTGCGTAACATATTATAATTAATAGAAATTTATTGCAGAATGTTAAAGCTTGTACAGAAACCATTGTAAAATAATTTTAAATGCATTAGAATGGCTCCTACTGTTTTAGAAATAGACAAAATGGCATGCTAGAGCCTGTAAACGCTCTGGCGGGCGACCTGAAACTTTTGCATATTTTTTCGATAGTAGAAACGTTCTTAGATACTGTTTATCTTAGTAGCGCTCTTTCTTTGGTTCAGCGCGACCGCTTAATGGTCTCAGGATGCTACTAGCAGTGCGTAACATATTATAATTAATAGAGATTTACTGCTGGATGCTAAAGGTTTACAGAAACAACTGTAAAATAATTTTATATGCATTTGAATAGCACCTACTGTTTTAGAAATAGACAAAATGGCATGCTAGAGCCTGTAAACGCTCTGGCGGACGACCTGAGACGTTGTGCATATTATTTTAATAGTAAAAACGTTCTTAGATATTGTTTATCTTAGTAGCGCTCTTTCGTTGGTTCAGCGCGACCGCTTAATGGTCTCAGAATGCTACTAGCAGTGCGTAACATACTATAATTAATAGAGATTTACTGCTGGATGCTAATGGTTTACAGACACAACTGTAAAATAATTTTATATGCATTTGAATAGCTCCTACTGTTTTACAAATAGACAAGATGGCATGCTAGAGCCTGTAAACGCTCTGGCGGACGACCTGAGACGTTTTGCATATTATTTTAGTAGTTGAAGAGTTCTTAGATATTGTTTATGTTAGTAGCGTCCTTTCGGTGGGTTAACGCGACCGCTTAATGGTCTCAGAATGCTACTAGCAGTGCGTAACATATTATAATTAATAGAGATTTACTGCTGGATGCTAAAGATTTTCAGAAACAACTGTAAAATAATTTTAAATGCTTTTGAATGGCACCTACTGTTTTAGAAGTAGACAAAATGGCATGCTACAGCCTGTAAACGCTCTGGTGGAAGACCTGAGACGTTTTGCATATTATTTTGATAGTAGAAACGTTCTTAGATATTGTTTATCTTAGTAGCGCTGTTTTGTTGGTTCAGCGCGACCGCTTAATGGTCTCAGAATGCTACTAGCAGTGCGTAACATATTATAATTAATAGAGATTTACTGCTGGATGCTAAGGGTTTACAGACACAACTGTAAAATAATTTTATATGCATTTGAATAACACCTACTGTTTTACAAATAGACAAGATGGCATGCTAGAGCCTGTAAACACTCTGGCGGACGACCTGACACATTTTGCATATTATTTTAGTAGTTGAAGAGTTTTTAGATATCGTTTATGTTAGTAGCGTCCTTTCGGTGGGTTATCGCGACCGCTTAATGGTCTCAGAATGCTACTAGCAGTGCGTAACATATTATAATTAATAGAGATTGACTGCTGGATGCTAAAGATTTACAGAAACAACTGTAAAATAATTTTAAATGCATTTGAATGGCACCAACTGTTTTAGAAATAGACAAAATGGCATGCTACAGCCTGTAAACGTTCTGGCGGAAGACCTGAGACGTTTTGCAAATTATTTTGATAGAAGAAACGCTCTTAGATATTGTTTGTCTTAGTAGCGCTCTTTCGGTAGTTTAGCGCGACCGCTTAATGGTTGCAGAATGCTACTAGCAGTGCGTAACATATTATAATTAATAGAGATTTACTGATGGATGCTAAAGGTTTACAGAAACAACTGTAAAATAATTTTATATGCATTTGAATAGGACGTACTGTTTTAGAAATAGACAAAATGGCTTGCTAGAGCCTGTAAACGCTCTGGCGGACGACCTGAGACGTTTTGCATATTATTTTAATAGTAGAAACGTTCTTAGATATTGTTTATGTTAGTAGCGTTCCTTCTTAATTTTAAATGCATTAGAATGGCACCTACTGTTTTAGAAGTAGACAAACTGGCATGCTACAGCCTGTAAACGTTCTGACGGAAGACCTGAGACGTTTTGCATAATATTTTGATAGTAGAAACGCACTTAGATATTTTTTATCATGGTAACGCTATTTCGGTGGTTGAGCGCGACCGCTTAATGGTCTCAGAATGCTACTAGCAGTGCGTAACATATTATAATTAATAGACATTTAATGCAGAATGTTAAAGCTTGTACTGAAACGACTGTAAAATAAATTTAAATGTATTAGAATGGCGCCTATTGTTTTAGAAATAGACAAAATGGCATGCTAGAGCCTGTAAACGTTCTGACGGAAGACCTGAGACGTTTTGCATAATATTTTGATAGTAGAAAAGGTCTTAGATATTGTTTACCTTAGTAGCGCTCTTTCGGTTGTTCAGCGCGACCGCTTAATGATCTCGGAATGCTACTAGCAGTGCGTAACGTATTATAATTAATAGACATTTATTGCAGAATGTTAAAGCTTGTACAGAGCCCACTGCAAAATAATTTTAAATGCATTAGAATGTCGCCTACTGTTTTAGAAATTGACAAAATGGCATGCTAGAGCTTGTAAACGCTCTGGCGGACGACCTGAGACGTTTTGCATATTATTTCGATAGTAGAAACGCACTTAGATATTTCTTATCATTGTAACGCTATTTCGGTGGTTGAGCGCGACCGCTTAATGGTCTCAGAATGCTACTAGCAGTGCGTAACATATTATAATTAATAGACATTTATTGCAGAATGTTAAAGCTTGTACAGAAACCCCTGTAAAATAATTTTAAATGTATTAGAATGGCGCCTACTGTTTTAGAAATAGACAAAATGGCATGCTATGGCCTGTAAACGCTCTAGCGAAAGACCTGAGACGTTTTGCATATTGTTTTGATAGTAGAAACGCTCTTAGATATTGTTTATTTTAGTAGCGCTATTTCGGTGTTGGAGCGCGACCGCCTAATGGTCTCAGAATGCTACTAGCAGTTCGTAACATATTATAACTATTAGGCAGTTATTGCAGAATGCTAAAGGTTGTACAAAAACAACTGTAAACTAAGTTTAAATGCATTAGAATGGCACCTACCGCTTTAGAAATAGAAAAAATGGCATACTAGGGCCTGTAAACGCTCTGGCGGGCGACCTAAGACTTTTGCATATTATTTCGATAGTAGAAACGTTCTTAGATATTGTTTATCTTGGTAGCGCTCTTTCGTTGGTTCAGCGCGACCGCTTAATGGTCTCAGAATGCTACTAGCAGTGCGTAACATATTATAATTAATAGAGATTTATTGCAGGATGGTAAAGGTTTACAGAAACAACTGTAAAATAATTTTAAATGCATTTGAATGACACCTACTGTTTTAGAAGGAGACAAAATGGCATGATACAGCCTGTAAACGTTCTGGCGGAAGACCTGAGACGTTTTGCATATTATTTTGATAGAAGAAAGGCTTTTAGATATTGTTAACTTAGTAACGCTCTATCGGTAGTTTAGCGCGACCGCTTAATGGTTGCAGAATACTACTAGCAGTGCGTAACATATAATACTTAATAGATATTTACTGCAGGATGCTAAAGGTTTACAGAAACAACTGTAAAATAATTTTAAATGCATTCGAATGGCACCTACTGTTTTAGAAATAGACAAAATGGCATGCTAGAGCCTGTAAATGTTCTGGCGGACGACCTAAGATGTTTTGCATATTATTTTGATAGTAGAAACGTTCTTAGATATTGTTTATCTTACTAGCGTTTTTTCGGTGGTTCAGCGCGACCACTTAATGGTTGCAGAATGCTACTAGCAATGCGTAACGTATCATAATTAATAGACATTTATTGCAGAGTGCTAAAGGTTATATAGAATCAACTGTAAATTAATTTTAAATGCATTAGAATGCACCTATTGTTTTACAAATTGACAAAATGGCATGCTAGAGCTTGTAAACGCTCTGGCGGACGACCTGAGACGTTTTGCATATTATTTCGATAGTAGAAACGCTCTTTGATATTGTTTATCATGGTAACGCTATTTCGGTGGTTGAGCGCGACCGCTTAATGGTCTCAGAATGCTACTAGCAGTGCGTAACATATTATAATTAATAGAGATTTACTGCAGGATGCTAAAGGTTTACAGAAATACTGAAAAATAATTTTAAATGCATTTGAATGGCACCTACTGTTTTAGAAGTAGCCAAATGGCATGCTACAGCCTGGAAACGTTCTGGCGGAAGACCTGAGACGTTTTGCATATTATTTTGATAGTAGAAACGCTCTTAGATATTGTTTATCTTAGTAACGCTCTATCGGTAGTTCAGCGCGACCGCTTAATGGTTGCAGAATGCTACTAGCAGTGCGTAACATATTATAATTAATAGACATTTTTTGCAAAATGTTAAAGCTAGTACAGAAACAACTGTAAAATAATTATAAATGCATTTGAATGGCACCTACTGTTTTAGAAGTAGACAAAATGGCATGCTAAAGCCTGTAAACTTTCTGGCGGAAGACCTTAGACGTTTTGCATATTATTTTGATAGAAGAAACGTTCTTAGATATTGTTTATCTTACTAGCGCTTTTTCGGTGGTGCAGCGCGACCACTTAATGGCTGCAGAATGCTACTAACAGTGTGTAACATATTATAATTAATAGACATTTATTGCAGAATGTTAAAGCTTGTACAAAAACACATATAAAATAATTTTAAATGCAATCGAATGGCACCTACTGTTTTAGAAATAGACAAAATGGCATGCTATAGCCTGTAAATGTTCTGGCGGACGACCTGAGACGTTTTGCATATTATTTTGATAGTAGAAACGTTCTTAGATATTGTTTATCTTACTAGCGCTTTTTCGGTGGTGCAGCGCGACCACTTAATGGTTGCAGAATGCTACTAACGGTGTGTAACATATTATAATTAATAGACATTTATTGCAGAATGTTAAAGCTTGTACAAAAACACATATAAAATAATTTTAAATGCATTTGAATGGCACCTACTGTTTTAGAAGCAGACAAAATATTATGCTACAGCCTGTAAACGCTCTGGCGGACGACCTGAGACGTTTTGCATATTATTTTGATAGTAGAAACGCTCTTAGATATTGTTTATCTTAGTAGCGTTCTTTCGGTAGTTCAGCGCGACCGCTTAATGGTCTCAGAATGCTACTAGCAGTTCGTAACATATTATAATTATTAGGTAGTTATTGCAGAATGATAAAGGTTGTACAAAAACAACTGCAAACTAAGTTTAAATGCATTAGAATGGCACCTACCGCTTTAGAAATAGAAAAAATGGCATACTAGGGCCTGTAAACGCTCTGGCGGGCGACATAAGAATTTTGCATATTATTTCGATAGTAGAAACGTTCTTAGATATTGTTTATCTTAGTAGCGCTCTTTCGTTGATTCAGCGCGACCGCTTAATGGTCTCAGAATGCTACTAGCAGTGCGTAACGTATTATAATTAATAGAGACTTATTGCAGGATGCTAAAGGTTTACAGAAACAACTGTAAAATAATTTGAAATGCATTTGAATGACACCTACTGTTTTAGAAGGAGACAAAATGGCATGCTACAACCTGTAATCGTTCTGGCGGAAGACCTGAGACGTTTTGCATATTATTTTGATAGTAGAAATGCTCTTAGATACTGTTTATCTTAGTAGCGCTCTTGCGGTGGTTCAGCGCAACCGCTTAATGTTTTCAGAATGCTACTAGCAGTGCGTAACAAATTATAATTAATAGACATTTATTGCAGAATGTTAAAGCTTTTACAGAAACCACCAAAAATAATTTTAAATGCTTTAGAATGTCGCCTACTATTTTAGAAATAGGCAATATGGCATGCTAGAGCCTGTAAACGCTCCGGTGGACAACCTGAGACGTTTTGCATATTATTTTGATAGTAGAAACGTTCTTAGATATTGTTTATCTTAGTAGCGCCTATTCGTTGGTTCAGCGCGACCGCTTATTGGTCACAGAATGCTACTAGCAGTGCGTAACATATTATAATTAATAGAGATTTATTGCAGGATGCTAAAGGTTTACAGAATAAACTGTAAAATAATTTGAAATTCATTTGAATGGCATCTACCGTTTTAGAAGTAGACAAAATGGCAAGCTAGAGCCTGTAAACGCTCTGGCGGACGACCTGAGACGTTTTGCATATTATTTTGATAGTAGAAATGCTCTTAGATATTGTTTATCTTAGTAGCGTTCTTTCGGTAGTTCAGCGCGACCGCTTAATGGTCTCGGAATGCTACTAGCAATGCGTAACGTATCATAATTAATAGACATTTATTGCAGAGTGCTAAAGGTTATATAGAATCAACTGTAAATTAATTTTAAATGCATTAGAATGCACCTATTGTTTTACAAATTGACAAAATGGCATGCTAGAGCTTGTAAACGCTCTGGCGGACGACCTGAGACGTTTTGCATATTATTTCGATAGTAGAAACGCTCTTTGATATTGTTTATCATGGTAACGCTATTTCGGTGGTTGAGCGCGACCGCTTAATGGTCTCAGAATGCTACTAGCAGTGCGTAACATATTATAATTAATAGAGATTTACTGCTGGATGCTAAAGGTTTACAGAAACAACGGTAAAATAATTTTATATGCATTTGAATGGCACCTACTGTTTTAGAAATAGACAAGAAAGGCATGCTAGAGCCTGTAAACACTCTGGCGGACGACTTGAGACGTTTTGCATATTATTTTAATAGTAGAAACGTTCTTAGATATTGTTTATCTTAGTAGCGTTCTTTTGGTGGGTTAGCGCGACCGCTTAATGGTCTCAGAATGCTACTAGCAGTGCGTAACATATTATAATTAATAGAGATTTACTGCAGGATGCTAAAGGTTTACAGAAACAACTGTAAAATAATTTTAAATGCATTTGAATGGCACCTACTGTTTTAGAAGTAGCCAAATGGCATGCTACAGCCTGGAAACGTTCTGGCGGAAGACCTGAGACGTTTTGCATATTATTTTGATAGTAGAAACGCTCTTAGATATTGTTTATCTTAGTAACGCTCTATCGGTAGTTCAGCGCGACCGCTTAATGGTTGCAGAATGCTACTAGCAGTGCGTAACATATTATTATTAATAGACATTTTTTGCAAAATGTTAAAGCTAGTACAGAAACAACTGTAAAATAATTATAAATGCATTTGAATGGCACCTACTGTTTTAGAAGTAGACAAAATGGCATGCTAAAGCCTGTAAACGTTCTGGCGGAAGACCTTAGACGTTTTGCATATTATTTTGATAGAAGAAACGTTCTTAGATATTGTTTATCTTACTAGCGCTTTTTCGGTGGTGCAGCGCGACCACTTAATGGTTGCAGAATGCTACTAACAGTGTGTAACATATTATAATTAATAGACATTTATTGCAGAATGTTAAAGCTTGTACAAAAACACATATAAAATAATTTTAAATGCAATCGAATGGCACCTACTGTTTTAGAAATAGACAAAATGGCATGCTATAGCCTGTAAATGTTCTGGCGGACGACCTGAGACGTTTTGCATATTATTTTGATAGTAGAAACGTTCTTAGATATTGTTTATCTTACTAGCGCTTTTTCGGTGGTGCAGCGCGACCACTTAATGGTTGCAGAATGCTACTAACAGTGTGTAACATATTATAATTAATCGACATTTATTGCAGAATGTTAAAGCTTGTACAAAAACACATATAAAATAATTTTAAATGCAATCGAATGGCACCTACTGTTTTAGAAATAGACAAAATGGCATGCTATAGCCTGTAAATGTTCTGGCGGACGACCTGAGACGTTTTGCATATTATTTTGATAGAAGAAACGCTCTTAGATATTGTTTATCTTAGTAGCGCTCTTTCGGTAGTTTAGCGCGACCGCTTAATGGTTGCAGAATGCTACTAGCAGTGCGTAACATATAATACTTAATAGAGATTTATTGCAGGATGCTAAAGGTTTACAGAATAAACTGTAAAATAATTTGAAATTCATTTGAATGGCATCTACCGTTTTAGAAGTAGACAAAATGGCATGCTAGAGCCTGTAAACGCTCTGGCGGACGACCTGAGACGTTTTGCATATTATTTTGATAGTAGAAACGCTCTTAGATATTGTTTATCTTAGTAGCGTTCTTTCGGTAGTTCAGCGCGACCGCTTAATGGTCTCGGAATGCTACTAGCAATGCGTAACGTATCATAATTAATAGACATTTATTGCAGAATGCTAAAGGTTATATAGAATCAACTGTAAATTAATTTTAAATGCATTAGAATGCACCTATTGTTTTACAAATTGACAAAATGGCATGCTAGAGCTTGTAAACGCTCTGGCGGACGACCTGAGACGTTTTGCATATTATTTCGATAGTAGAAACGCTCTTTGATATTGTTTATCATGGTAACGCTATTTCGGTGGTTGAGCGCGACCGCTTAATGGTCTCAGAATGCTACTAGCAGTGCGTAACATATTATAATTAATAGACATTTATTGCAGAATGTTAAAGCTTGTAGAGAAAACACTGTAAAATAATTTTAAATGTATTAGAATGGCGCCTGCTGTTTTACAAATAGACAAAGTGGCATGTTAGAGCCTGTAAACGCTCTGGCGGAAGATCTGAGACGTTTTGCATATTATTTTGATAGTATAAACGTTCTTTGATATTGTTTATCTTAGTAGCGTTCTTTCGGTGGTTCAGCGCGACCGCTTAATGGTCTCAGAATGCTACTAGCAGTTCGTAACATATTATAATTATTAGGCAGTTATTGCAGAATGCTAAAGGTTGTACAAAAACAACTGTAAACTATGTTTAAATGCATTAGAATGGCACCTACCGCTTTAGAAATAGAAAAAATGGCATGCTAGAGCCTGTAAATGTTCTGGCGGAAGACCTGAGACGTTTTGCATATTATTTTGATAGTAGAAACGCTCTTAGATATTGTTTATCTTGGTAGCGCTCTTTCTTTGGTTCAGCGCGACCGCTTAATGGTTTCAGAATGCTACTAGCAGTGCGTAACATATTATAATTAATAGAAATTTATTGCAGAATGTTAAAGCTTGTACAGAAACCATTGTAAAATAATTTTAAATGCATTAGAATGGCTCCTACTGTTTTAGAAATAGACAAAATGGCATGCTAGAGCCTGTAAACGCTCTGGCGGGCGACCTGAAACTTTTGCATATTTTTTCGATAGTAGAAACGTTCTTAGATACTGTTTATCTTAGTAGCGCTCTTTCTTTGGTTCAGCGCGACCGCTTAATGGTCTCAGGATGCTACTAGCAGTGCGTAACATATTATAATTAATAGAGATTTACTGCTGGATGCTAAAGGTTTACAGAAACAACTGTAAAATAATTTTATATGCATTTGAATAGCACCTACTGTTTTAGAAATAGACAAAATGGCATGCTAGAGCCTGTAAACGCTCTGGCGGACGACCTGAGACGTTGTGCATATTATTTTAATAGTAAAAACGTTCTTAGATATTGTTTATCTTAGTAGCGCTCTTTCGTTGGTTCAGCGCGACCGCTTAATGGTCTCAGAATGCTACTAGCAGTGCGTAACATACTATAATTAATAGAGATTTACTGCTGGATGCTAATGGTTTACAGACACAACTGTAAAATAATTTTATATGCATTTGAATAGCTCCTACTGTTTTACAAATAGACAAGATGGCATGCTAGAGCCTGTAAACGCTCTGGCGGACGACCTGAGACGTTTTGCATATTATTTTAGTAGTTGAAGAGTTCTTAGATATTGTTTATGTTAGTAGCGTCCTTTCGGTGGGTTAACGCGACCGCTTAATGGTCTCAGAATGCTACTAGCAGTGCGTAACATATTATAATTAATAGAGATTTACTGCTGGATGCTAAAGATTTTCAGAAACAACTGTAAAATAATTTTAAATGCTTTTGAATGGCACCTACTGTTTTAGAAGTAGACAAAATGGCATGCTACAGCCTGTAAACGCTCTGGTGGAAGACCTGAGACGTTTTGCATATTATTTTGATAGTAGAAACGTTCT
>CALNHX010002681.1:0-22500 GCA_940337035.1 Agriotes lineatus
AACAGCCATTACATGCAGCTTGCTAATTCGAGGCCACGTACGAATGAAAAAGAAACGTTATTCAGGTCGCAACAAGACGATTCATATCTCAAAAGGCGAACCAAAAGATGCCTGCATCATAAGATAAGCCATTAAAACACGAGAGCTGTCAGAAAAAGCAAAGTTTGCAGGTAATACAGAGAACTACATATCAGCGCAATATGCAAGCGGCCGATTAGGCTACGTTCATACGAATACGGCGTTCAAATAAAGAAACGTTTACACGATCAAGATTTATGGAACAAAATAAAATCTAATGCTAATTACGTTTTTTACAGGTGACAAAAGTTAACAACGTTACTCTGTCGGAACTAGCCAACAGCCAAAAAAACATAAACAATAAAATTAAACTAGTGAAAGAATAATAGGTGAATTAAATATGTAAGGTGTAGGAAAAGTTGACTTTCCGGCCTCCTATGGTTGCTTGACTCGGCTGATAGTTTGCTTCTAGTTACACAATATACTATTATACTATATAAGAAAGAATAAGAGAGAATTTAATGTACTTTCGTAATGTTAAAGAAGAGGATGTGGATATTTTTGCATGTATTCTATACTATCAAACGTTAAAAACAAGCAAGGTGGTTAGGCTTTCTTTTTTATTTCTTTTAATAAGGGAGATAATTACTTATTTAAATTTTGGGAACTGAAATACTATTACTGATATTATACACTGTTTTTTATTATGGTACTCAGCCAACAGCCGTTAGGCCAATTATAGGCGTCGCTGTACATTTTCTACTCTATTTCTGGTAAGTAACCAGTACTAAAGAAGATTTATTGGTCTATACAATAGTTTAATTTTGTTTAGGTTGAAGGTTGTAATTTTGGAGCTCCACAATTTATTATATTGTCCACCACAGTTCCGAATTGAAAGTTAATTTATTATATTTATGTGTTGGTTTAATATAATTACCTTTGCTAAAATAACTTCTGCATCCTTTTTCTATCTATTCCTTTTATGTTCTTTCAATTCTCATCACATGCTTTATATAAGTTATTCTATAATGGTTAAGCCATGTAGTATAATTAATTATTACATTCAATGGCAGTTCAACTGACAAATGTCAAATTATATTAATGCTATTAATAGTTTAACTAAATTATGGATTATAGATTTTTACTTTAAGAATGATATTGACTTTAACTATGTTATTATGGTTGAGAATACTCAAGAGTATATACTTAGCCTTATCATGACCACATATATTTACTTTTAGAAGGAAAGGTTTCTTTAATTTCAAATTGTTCATATTGATATTACACCGACCTCACTGATTCCTATCACTTGTACTTGAGTTGGTACTTACACTGTTAGTAGAGGTTCTGCTTTAGAAGTTTATATCAACATTCAACTTGTCTTGTCATCCTGCTGTATGCCTCCCTAGAATGAACTGCATTCCCATTCAAATTATATTATTACTCGATTACAATTAAGAGAGATTTCTCAGCATTTCTAACAGTTCCAATTAAGGATACGGATCCCAACCAAGACCACCGGCTAAATTATGAAAATCTCTATTAAACAGGACTCTGATTAACAACTTAGTAAGTACCAGCTCTAACTCAGCTGCATCTTATATTGGTAATAATCCTGTTGAGGTTATCCACCTATAATATATATGATTCTAGAATATATGAGTTATTATTAAAGTTAAATCTTACAGAAAGGCTGTTGAAATATCTGTATCACATCCTTTTGGAAGGAAACACCACCCAGGATTAACAAAACACAATTTGTTTTGTAAATAAATCTTAATTTCCCCTTTTGTTTTTGAGAGAGTGGGATACCTTATTCTTTTAAAATATAGGTAGTGGTATACCTTCACAACTTCCTTAGTGCTTGTTGTGTAACTTAACCAATATGAAATGATATTAAGAGTCCTTTTATAAGATATCTAGGTAGTATGTACTTTGTACTATGTAATGCTAGAAGAATAAGCGACTTTTAGCATACGAACAACGCAACGACGCAAACATCTGGAAGATTTAGAAGAAGAACTTAATCAACAATACCATCCTTGTAAACAAGCCTAAAAGCAGCAGACGTAGTCATATATACCATCTTTATACCCTCCAAAAGATATAGTACGCAAATAGGTCAAGTATATGCTTTCACAAGTACAGCAAAAGAAGAAGAGGCAGAGCAACTATACGACTGTATAAATTTAGCCAGGCGTCAAGAAAATTTCCACTACTGTTTGGTAATGGGAGACTTCAATGCTAAACTCGGAAAAAAATAAAACATAAAACTTCGGGTTGCAGATTAAAAATGATTGAGGAGAAGCATTACTCAACTACATACTCCGCATAATCGTACAAGAAAAAAATGTATACTGTATGAATACATTCTTTAAGAAATACCCTACGAGGAAATAGACTTGGAAAACTTCAGATGGATGCATCAAAATCTCTTTCTTCTTCTTTATAACAGGTGGCGCAAAAGTCCTCACTCGGTTTCCTAAGGCAGTAACTTCGCTTGTAAATAAAAATAATTGGTTCTGTTTGTTGATTATGTTTATTTAGACGTTTAATTTTTTTTCCCATTAAGTCGCTAAGATAATATCGGTCAAGTGGACACCGCCAGAGTTGATGCACATTCCAGCTCGTTTCACAGCATTTTCCATGACTTTTCTCAAAATTTCTGGTGATAGATTCTTCACTTTTAGTCAGATGTTCTCCTTTAGGGCCGCCAAGATCTGTGGCTTGTTCGTATAGACCCGTGACGGCAGAATACCCCAAAGAAAGGAGTCTGGAACGGTCAAATTGGGCGATTTTGAGGGACAGTTCAAATATCCAAAACGAGAGATTAAGCGGCAGGGAAAAACTTGCTTCAGAATATCCACTGTCGCTCATGCTGTGTGTGCGGTTGCACTTTGTACGAAAACATCTTCAAGTCTTTCACCAAAATTTGCTGTAAAGATCGTGTACTGATGCCCAATTGCGTGGCCCGTCGTCTGGTTGATGTTTGACGGTCCTCTTGGACATCTGCATCCACAGCAGCGATATTCTCGACTGAACGAATAGTCTAGAGCCAGCCACGTCTGCAACTGTCCCGTGTTGAGCCAGTCTCTTCGAGGCAAGCGGCTAACCGCCACAGTATTTGCCCAATCTATCCCACACGACCAAGAAATCGACGACGAAATTCACGTTGAGCCAAAACCACTGAAAAATTGTTTGTCAAAAACATTGACACAATTATTCCGCGTTCTTGAGGAATATAGCTAGCTATCCATGGTTTGTCTACGTGTATTCTGCTTCTCTTTACTTCACAAATGTCAAAGTTGCAATGACATAAGACGCCATTTGCAAAAATGAGAGCATCTTCCGATAGGGTGATTACTTTTGCGCCACCTGTTAGATAATCTTATAGTTTGTTCATTAACTTTTTTTTTCATTTTTATACGTTTACACCTACTTATATATTTGTCGTGGGTGTCATCGAAAGTGCGACTCAAACTTTAGGGACGGATAGTTTAGGTAAATTCACGAAAAAAACTAATACATTTTTCTTATTTAAAGCTTCATACAGCTGTTAATGAGAATCCTTTTAAGCCATTTTCAAGTTTGTCCGACTGTTTTGTTAATGTAGAAACTAGGAGGCTGTTACAACTTGTGCAGGCTTTGGAACCTGCTGATTATGCTAGAAAGGTAGAAATTTGTGAGTGGCTTTTAGAACAAAACAGAAATGATGCCAAATTTATATAGAACATTTTATTTACTGCTGAGGCTAGGTTTTACAGACATGCTATAACCAACTACCACGTTTAAGAGCAGAAAAACCCCACATAACAAGAAATTCCCGTTTCCAAAGGAAATTTTCAATAAATGTTTGGATAGGCATGTGGGGCAATCATTTAGTTGGACCTTATCTTTTACCTGCAAGACTATCAGGAGAAAACTATTTACATTTTCTGGAAATAACTTACCCGAACTTCTCGAGGATGTTCAGCTCGCTTACGTCAAAAAAGGTGGTTCTTGTTGGACTGTTCGCCAGCACATTCCGCAGTAACGGTACGAAATTGGTTGAACCACAATTATCCAAATAAATGAAAAAGAAGAGGTGGTGCAGTTGCATACAGTCCTCGTTCGCCAGATTTGAACATAATAGACTTCTTCATTTGGGTTACAATTAAAAATGCTGTCTATGGAAGGGAAGTTAATAGTGTAGAGGATCTGTGGCAACGTGTTCAGGATGCATATCGAAATATTCAGCAAATCCTAATGTTTTTGAAAGCGTTCAAAATTCACTCTTGCGCGGAGCTCAAGTTTGTGTTGAAGCTCAAGAGGAGCATTTTGAACAATTGTTATAGTTTAACCTTAATTTTAGTGTTTCTGTCTACTGAGAATAAATTACTTTTTCTGTTATTTCTATTGTTGTTCTTGTTTGTTATTATTAAAAAAAATGTTAATAAGCCACTCTATTGTTTGTTAGCTGATGATAAATTCACCGAAATTTAGTAGTATCTACAATAAAAAAGGCAACCTTTACTACAAATTTGTATTAGTCAGAAGCGCGAGTGGATTAGAATTGTTTATTGCTTACTTATTTTTAAAGAGAGAAACAGTGACACTCAAAATTGAGGATGGTGTAAAACAATGCTCTGTAGCAGCTTTATGATGATTTAAATAACAAAAATCTGGTGTGATACACGCACACAACTTCCTTTTACAGTGATCTTATAATTAGCCAAAAATTTGATTTAAAATGTTTTAAGCATTTGTCAAAAATTTTCAAAAATTACAAATTCTGCAAAAACGGTAAAAAATAGAGCGTTAGTTGAAGAGACAAATTTTCCCTAGAATTTTAAGCTGAATTGAAAAATGTAATAATATACCGGGTGTTCTATTTATAATAAGAGTTAATAAAAAAATAGACAAAAAAACAAAATAAACCCATTTTAGAAGTATTCAACTGGAAAATCACCTCTCTCACATCAATACACATTCAAAATGTAATAAAAATGTAAAGTTTAAAAAAATCGTTAGAGCCGTTTTTGAAAAAATCGAAAAAAACTGAAAAATCACAAGAGTAAACACCTACTTCCGGTTATGCGATTTTCTTCAAAAGCTTGCTGTCGCATCTACATAGTACACAAAACTTATATATAAAGTTTCAACGCCATACCTCTTTTCGTTTTTGAGATATTCTGTTCACAGACAGACAGACAGACAGACACACAGACAGACAGACACACAGCCAGACACACAGACCAATAAAAAAAATATGTTTTTTGGGATCAGGGGACTCTAAAACGTGAAGATCTGTTGAAAACTCAATTTCGAATTTTTGGGGTGAATCTAATACTTCCTTTATTGTAAAGGGAAGTAAAAATCTATTAGAATTTCTTTCTTGTATTTACCTTATCTATCTATGTTTGAAGTTTCGGTCGCACTTTCGATGACCCCCCTTATAGGTACTATGTCCACCCATTTCTCAGGCGTACGACACTTCGTCTCTCAATTGGTTTGCTATCTCTTGCTCTTTTTCGATTTTGTTTCTATCCATTTTTGTGATATGCTCTTCCCATTTCTTTCTTAGATCTGCAATCCATTCAGATATGTTTGTAACTTTACAGTTTTCTAGTATGTTCGTATTTGGTATTCTGTCCATTCTTGTTTTTCTTTGTATTCGATTCAATACCGCCATGTCCCGTCTTAGCTGTTGCTTGTCTCCTTTCTGTTGCATACGAAATATTATTATTGTTCTTACTACACTCTTCTACAGATTGCATTTAGCTTCTTGATGTATATATTTGTTTGTAGTTTGTACTGGAACACACTATCTCAACAAGCAATAACTCTGTTAGCTTTCGTAGTTTGTTTATATACTTCTTTTTCAACTCGTTCTAACACGATGGAAAAATTCTGACGTGATACTCCTTATATGCAAATGATATCTGTTAAATGGGAAACTATCATCCGATAACGCTCCAATCTCACTGATACAAATTAGGAGAGTAATAACAATCAAACTCACCATCAAAATGGATTTATACCAACCATGGGACCAAGCTGGATTCAGATAAGGCTTCAACGCCATGGACCATTTACGTATATATTACAATATCCCATTTCACATGGTATTTTTTACTTTCAAAAAGCAATTGATACCTTTGTGTGGTTGTCAATTATCAAAATATTAAATAATGCTAGAGTAGAATTTCGATACACAATAAACTAAATGAAGATACAAAAACTGATAAAATAATTTCTTCAAAGCTTTTCACCCTAGCAATAGACATCTAGACATCTTCAAACCATTTAATTTGGATCAGATGTGTATAAATCTATAAATATAAACGGAAAATACCTGAATCATCTAACGTTTACCGACGATGTTGTAATTGTAATTGTAATTAGTTCAAACGATGAAAAGCTAAAAATAATTATAAAACAACTAAGCAGAGCAGCAAATATGTAGGATTACGCATTAACATAAGTAAAACCAAAGTAACGTCATCTATTCAAAACAATTCAATCTAGATCCAAATAAAATAGATACTGTAGAATATGTGTACCTAATAGCTCAACTCATAAAACTAGGAAAGCAAAATCAGATGCGGAAATTGACAAAAGAATAAGAGTTGAAAGGACATCATTTGAAAAACCCTCAATAACATTGAACAACATGACCATACCGACCAGTATTGATGGAGGTTGATGGAATGGCGCCCCAAAGTATCCAAACCAAATGTTCGCGATCTCGACAAAAATGGGTTGATGATTGTTTTTAAAGCCACTGAAAAACAATGGATAAGAACTGCATAGAACAGAAGAGTCTGGGGGATCTTGGGTGAGGCCTACGTCCAGCAGTGGAGAGAAAAGGGCTTAATTTTCTCGACCTCACGACGTCGAGACTCGCCATTGGTAAAAAAGGAAGATTCGTTTTGCAATGTAAAATACTCTTCGTTAATAACATACAAATGATACACTGTTCAAATAAAACCATTTATTTCGCATAATAATGTAACAATAAAATCAGACCACGACCCTCACTATTAATTTGCAAGTGAGTCCTCGTCCTCTACATTTTATTAACATCCCGTATTTCGTCTTACATCCCTTTTCCGTCAATTCCAGCTGACATCACCTTTCGCATAAGTCGTGATCTAGTCGAAATATTCGCAAATGACGTCGGAAATTTACAGTCGACCACCCTATTTCTTTCCACATCATATTGAAATGGATTTGACTGTAAAATGAGGTTATCCTTAACATAGTTACTTAAGAGGAAAAAAGAGGAACGATTTTCTTGCCGCCTTTGTAACCTTGGGAGCGCCTGAAAACAATTCATGTAAATCCAAGTATTTATTCTAAGCTACGATAGTACCCTATCACTAGAGAACCTGTTTTTTAAGAGCTCTTTTTACATTAGTTGAAATATTTTCGTTAATTGCAACAAGATTAGTTGCAACAATCTCGTTAAAACTTTCAATCGCTTCTGACCTTGTGGCGTTAGCACCTTAACAAAATTCAGTTAATGTATAAATAATATGCTTGGAATTTGTACGTCGCTATTAAGCTAGAATCGTCGCTTGAGCCTCCCGTGCGCACGGATTGGAAATAAACAAAACCACCCAGAAATGCGCGCTGCCGCGTGAGGCAGAGCTCCGCGCATTCCCACTCCGCCTCCCCCCAAGAAATTTACCCAGATAGCGGGGGTAGAAAGATATATAACCAGGATGTTAGACCTTCTGAATGCACTTCGATCCAAGGACTTGTTGAACAGCTCTAACTGCAAGAGTCCCCAGCTCCTAGTCCTTTTAAGGCTTAGTTGAAGCCGTCCAGAACCATAAGATACACTTGAGTATGGACCCAATCTTCCCTAGCACCAAGAACCTTCGTAAACCTTCTGTTCTAGTCGCCGAAGATCCACTATCAGCAAATACCTCCTTGAAACCGTTTTACGTCGTATATCTGGTCGCCGAGATAGGTATCAAAATACGACGCTCAAATCAGTCTTTAAACCAATCATTTATCCTCTTTGGGCCAGGACTCCGACACTGCATCACAAGAAGCGATAACTAATTCGCCTCCAGAGAGGTTAAGTAGGTACTTGTCGGTACTTTACAATATAAGTTTGGCGCTAAGTGAAAACAAACGCAGTAATATCGTGTTGTTAATCGTAGTTGTTTAGTTACAAGAGCGACCGCAAAAGGTAGGGCATCGTCCTAGGCGAACGTTTACCGGCATCCCGTCGATATACCAATCCATACCAATCCTGGTCCAAGTATGGCGGATTGCAGATCTCGGATCAGTTCCCCGAATAAATTTTTGTTTTACCAGTGTTACATTATACATTCTTAACTAAATTAATTTGAATTTTAGACCTGACTTGTAATTTACAGACTAATAGAAACTTTATATCTAATGTGTTCTTTTTCTATAAACTAGAGTATGAATCGGACCCTGGCAATCTGAGCTACCTATAGCAAAATTAAATAAATGAGCCTACGGTAAATCAAAAATTTACCAGGCAAAAACATTACATTACTTCTTGTCAACATTACAACCTCACTTCAACGTTATAGGTCTTTAACATATCAAGCGAGACCACACCTTCGTACTGCCTCTGCGACCGGGAAGAGCCTTTTGGGTCTCTGATTACGAAACGATCATGGCCCATTTAGAATGACATAAATTCATTTATACTTTGGGACTAGCTTTTTACTTTAACTTGGTTACTCGTTACACCCTTTCGTACGGTCTCCTGTTTTGCATGACTTCCCTACAGATCGATGCTCATCGTACCTGACTTTCCTTTTGCCTTGTTTCGTGTATACAGAACATTTTACGCTAGCTTGTGTTTTGGAGGTATTTATGGGGACCACCTCCAAACTGATCTCATTGTCAAGGCCAGCGTTAGAAACACCTTTCCAAATTCGAACATTAATTCATATGGAGACTTTCCCGTTGTAGAAGTAATAGATGAATAAACCCCAACGTACTTTGGCCACCATTACGTACCCTCTTTCTTCATCGTCCGTAGATGCCGAGACAAAGGACAAAATGATGCGGTTGTACCTTTCAACCTAGCCATTTGCCCTAGCAGTAGTTGTAGCGTTTAAAACATGTTTTGATTATGTTCAAATTCCTCTGTGACCTGTTTGCTTGTACAACAGCTTGCCCTGTCAATAATCTTCCGTTCTAGTACACCAAAATATTCAACAACACTATCTAGAAATGTTATTAATGGTCGTAATTGCATAGAAAGCGCCGATTTCAAGACAACAAATTTCGGGAAATTTTTACGTTTAGACTTAACAAATGGACCTAAATGGACAAGCAATAATTGCTGTTGGCGCCGGTAAGAATTAGGTGCTGAAGGCGAGAAGAAACGAAGCATTAAGAATAGCAGACTATAATATTTTACTATAAATAATAATAATCGTATCGTATAACGTCACCTAGACCTATGCGTGACTAGGGCGATTTTACAGATCGAAGAGGATTGTTTGATAAGTTTGGTAAATTTCTATGAGATGGCGCCACAATTCACTAGATCAGGTTACAGTGCCTTTATATAAGACAGTGGCGACAATACAAGCAAGCCACGCCCCCACCGCCATATTTAGGCAAATTTTTAACGGGTGTTACCTTAAAGTCGTAATCAGAGTCGCCTATGATACGTGTTTTACGTTTGGCAGTACTGAAAACATTCGAGATTTGCAGGTTAAGATTTGCGTCAGTCTGTGTCAAATAACAAACAAAACATAACCTACTATCCTCGAGTTTGACATAGACTGACAATACACTTCAGTACTGCCAAACGTATAACATATATCACAGGCGATTTACCCTAAACATGGCGGCTAAAACCACGTGATCTAGGGAGCCAATCAAAAATAGTACACCTCATTGTCGCCACTGTCTATATAAAGGCACTGTAGGTCAGGTCACATTTCAGCCAGAAGCGACGCGCTGTGTACGTTCTGCAGACGTTTAAAGAGAGCATATTAGCAGTTACCACAAAAATGGAAAATACGAATTCCCTGCAGTGATATAACATTTTTATGTAAAGAAGTGGACAAGTTGGAGGAAGTTCATGGGAACTCTCCCCAACAAGAGTTGAAGATTATTTATTTAAAAAGCCATGGTATTTAGAAATTAATACTTCAAAAACGGAATATTTGGTAGTTGGAGGAATGGGAGAAGATCTAATTCTTGAAAACCACACCATTCGAAATACAAAACGTTACAAATACCTGGGGATTAGAATGACACAAACTGTAGATAGCTGCGAAGAAATAAAATGTAGAATGGGCCAGGCAAGAGCAACAACAAGACAACTCAACAGTCTACTTTGGAGCCGTAAAATAACAAATAATCCAAAAATCAGGGTTTACAAGTCTATCTTCGAAAGCATAGCCACTTACGGTGCGGAACTATGGGAAATAAATCAACGTAACAATTCAAAAATTCTAGCGGCAGAAATGGGCTATTGGCGTAGGTGCTGCGGATATACAATGATGGACCATATACGGAACACCGATATACGGAATGAAATGGGAGTGGACATCAACATCATAGAAACGATAGAGATGAAAAGATTGAAATTGTACGGACATCTCCAAAGGATGACAGAGGACCGATGGCCAAAGAAAGCTTGGAATTGGGCACCACCACAAAAAAGAAGACGGGGTCAGCCAAAAAGAAATTGGAGAGAGGAAGTAGATGAAGCAATGCCCTCACGGAACCTACATGACGGAGACTGGACGACATTGGGCTCTAGGTTGCTAGGGACGGCGCCCGCCGTAACCAACTCTTTGAATATATATATATATATATATATATATATATATATATATATATATATATATATATATATTATTTCTTGACTGGGATAGGGTTTGGAAAAACTCCAATCTCAGTGCTACGCACAGGTACCAAGCTTTAATGGTTAGATTGAATTAAAACCACTTGTATGTTTCGCCTGACGTTTCGTTTTTTATTTTAAAACATTATCAAAAGCTATGGACAAAAATTTACAATAAGTAACGCTGTTATAAAAGTTATTGAAAGTGACAGTCTTACCTAACACCTTGTGGACCAAAACACATGCTTTATTAAAAGCATGTGAAGATATTCAAATTTGAACAAATTCATAAACAGGGGCAGTAGGCCACCAAGATTACAGACCTGGGCTGCACATGATATAAATACACTTAGTCATACATCTAGTCAGTTACACATTAAAAATTACTAGCACATTTAAAATTTGATTTACAATAATTTTATTAGCTATTTGGCCAACATGGCCGTCAAATTTAGATAAAATCGTGGTATTATTTCTAATCAAACAGCGACAGGTGTCAGAACAAATTGTTAGAACCGCGCATGCGCGGAGCGCAAGGCGTCCAAATATTACGAGGGACGTTCAAAATGGAATTGACCAATTAGCTTGTACAATGCAATCTAACATAAGACTAGTCAAAAAACGACGACAAGGGCTATGTCTGAAGGTTCTAAAAGGTGGAAACTACAAAAAGAGTCCTAACTGAGCACCCAAAGTTGTAAGTCTACCACGGGAAAAAAGACAAATGAGAAAAAATGGAGGAGAAAAGACCCTAATTAGATCTAAATATAACTAAATTTATTGTGGGACCTCCATTTTTTCTCATTTGTCTTTTTTCCCGTGGTAGACTTACAACTTTGGGTGCTCAGTTAGGACTCTTTTTGTAGTTTCCACCTTTTAGAACCTTCAGACATAGCCCTTGTCGTCGTTTTTTGACTAGTCTTATGTTAGATTGCATTGTACAAGCTAATTGGTCAATTCCATTTTGAACGTCCCTCGTAATATTTGGACGCCTTGCGCTCCGCGCATGCGCGGTTCTAACAATTTGTTCTGACACCTGTCGCTGTTTGATTAGAAATAATACCACGATTTTATCTAAATTTGACGGCCATGTTGGCCAAATAGCTAATAAAATTATTGTAAATCAAATTTTAAATGTGCTAGTAATTTTTAATGTGTAACTGACTAGATGTATGACTAAGTGTATTTATATCATGTGCAGCCCAGGTCTGTAATCTTGGTGGCCTACTGCCCCTGTTTATGAATTTGTTCAAATTTGAATATCTTCACATGCTTTTAATAAAGCATGTGTTTTGGTCCACAAGGTGTTAGGTAAGACTGTCACTTTCAATAACTTTTATAACAACGTTACTTATTGTAAATTTTTGTCCATAGCTTTTGATAATGTTTTAAAATAAAAAACGAAACGTCAGGCGAAACATACAAGTGGTTTTAATTCAATCTAACCATTAAAGCTTGGTACCTGTGCGTAGCACTGAGATTGGAGTTTTTCCAAACCCTATCCCAGTCAAGAAATAACATTTTACTGTGTATGTAACCACACAAGCTGTGAGAGGGACTATCTTTATATATATATATATATATATATATATATATATATTTTATGGAAAACCGCTGAGTGAAAGTGTGTGGGATTGATGAGGCTATAAGCATCTCAACTAAAGGAGTGCGGAATATCCTGCCAGAAAAATTGCACATCAAAAAGCTGTATACGCGATGGGTGCTGCGATTGCTGACTGCTTTTTCATCATGACAACGCGTCGTCTCAAAAACCGATCATTGCAATAGCCAAATTGCACGAATTAGGCTTCGAATGTAGTCGTTATCCACTATATTCTCTGAGGGAAGAAAATGTTATCAAATGAGGATGTTATCGCCGCCGCCAATGCATATATTGCCGTCTTTGAGAAAACCGTTGAAAAACTTGAAAACTTCTTGGACCAAGTGTACGTATATCCCTCAATGGAGACGAAGTTGGGAAAGAAAATCAATTTTTTCCAAAAAAAAATTGTTAACTTGCTTTTTATGATACTGCTCAAACGACTCTTGAGCACAGCACGAAAATTCGTACCGACAAAGGAGAATGCGACAGTTGAAGTAGAGTAACGGTATTTTTGATTTTGTTTAACAAACTTTGCTGAGGAAACCGTGACTCATTTCTTTCCAGATAAGCTTAAATTTGTGGTTGTTGTTTAAAAAATGAAACAACCGAAAACTCTGCGTTGTTCGATACCCCACTCAAAGTTGTTTTTTTGTGAAAGCCGTCAATGGTCTTGTAATTATGACAAAATTATTAATATATTGCTATGATATGATATGTGTGTTTTTATTATTATAGAATAAAATAAATTAAATTAAAATTGTCTACCATACCAATTATTTTTCAAAGGTCGGTAAATGTTACATTAAACTGACTAATCTTGGGTTCACCAAATTAACTAGTAATATCTATGGTATTTTGCCCTCTTAAACATTGCATATAACCGTTATTGATAATATTTGCTAGCTCCAAAATTAAGAACATGAAAACTCAGCTCTCAGGTGTCGGGTTCCTTAAATTTATTTGAAAATGGCAGCACGCCACTGGGAAATAATATCAAAACTGGACTGCGCCGGTGCTCGAGTTGACAGTTAACCTTGACCTACATACATTTCAGTTTGTGCAACTTTCTGCGTTGTGAAATGACTAGTAAAATCAAATTATGAGCAAATTAAAAATCAGGTGAGTTATGGATTGATTTTCGCGCCTTTGTGGTAGCGTCTGTACATTCATTTGTTCTAGAAAAACCGGATCTTCGTTGTTTGCGCCTACTCTTTTGTTTCTTGCATTCTAACCTCCAAATTTGGATTAAATTGAGATTTTTGGCTGATTATCGTTGCCTGGACAGAAACTAATGCTGGCCCTCGGTTGTGAAGCTCACGAGACACAGGTAGGCTCATATGTTTCACGCCCTTACTGTCGATTAATGAAAATTCCCACACTAACCTCGCTCTTGCATCGGTAGCTGTTGCGGAAAGCCTTCCCTGGTGCCTGCGGTACCTGCGGTCGCCCTTTGATGCCGGTATCGCTGCTGGGACCCTCGGACAGCCTGTCTCCACCTTCTGGACCCGTTCGTAGCTCTCCGGAACGTTGGGATCTCGATTGCAATCTCCTCGGGTGCCTGCCGTTGCTGGTTTGTCGAAGGAGGAGTGAATTTTTTTTTTCTTTCAAGATGGATCGCCCCTTTTAACACCACTGGTTACACACATAAAACTGCACACTTTGGTAAAGTTTCAACTCTGTATCTTTATTTTAACCATATAAAAACTTCAATTAATTGCAGAGTAAAAGGCAGATGCTGCTGGTGTCAACGTTTTATAATAATTGAGTATCCAAGCTTCTAAAAACAAATGAACATCAAAAATCAAATACAAGGAAATCAGCTTAGTACAAATTAACAACATTTAACATTAAGTTCATATTTTACAAACATTTAACTAGAACTCTTAATACTAAAATTATTGTCTTTCAAAGTAAATTGTTTATAACCTATCTTCTTGTCCATTAAATTGTTTATAACAAATGTCTTTTTGCTCACATCACTTCATTGACTCACTAATAGCACTAAACTTGTCTATTTCCTGTTTACTGTTTCATTTTCTTCAAAAATAACTAACTGTGTCCTTTTTGCCAAAATCTCTTTTATGCTAATTTTGCTGGCATTATCCAATTCGTAAATCCTTTCTTACCTTAATCAAATAAGCTCACAACGTCAGTTTTTCTTTAATTACTGTACTAACTAACGCTTCATCTCAAGTTCTGCACAATTTGAATTCTTGTGTCAATTTTAACTAATTCATGTCTAGCTTCTACATTGCCAAACTTTTGAAATTATAATTGAAATTCTTTTATTAACTCCAACACTTGAAATTGAGTTCCCCTATTTGTATACTCATTTGAATGCTTTTAAAGTTAATCGTCCATTCTACCAGTATTATTCTGATTTAATAAAATTACATGACTTTTCCCAGTTATTTGCATTGCCTCGACTTTGTCCCTTTGTGACTGTATTTTGTATTTTCTGTATTGCAACCAGAGCCGAGTACAGGGCTAAAAACCATCGCAATATATATATAACAGCTGCACAGTCCAAGATATTGTCGAACTCCATGTACATTAAAGGAGTGGAAAATTTTGATACAGACTCAACTTTGCTGTTACCTGGCTTCACAGCTCCGAAACTTATCTCATCCCTAGAAAAATTACATTTTAACAAAGAAAAAGTTAAGCCAGTAACTCTCATTGGCCCTAAGACAACTCTCACAATGTGTATGCCAGATTCAAACGCGTCAGATAACAACACCACTTCGTCCATATATGCAGCAGTGTTTTTATATCGTAGCCGCGCGGCGTTATATAGACCAAAAGGCATCGTTAGATACTCATAATGCTCATCTGAAGTTACTAAGGCGATTTTGAAAATTGTGATTTTTCTAATTCCATCATCAATAGCAAGATTCAGCCTTGTGAAGAAGCGGCATCCACTTAATTTATTCAAAAACTCATATACGCGAATACTTCATTCGCAGCTGGTGTCGCAAATTTACAGGAAGTTTCAAAATATTATTAGAGGAAGTGCCTAATATCTGATATTGAAATATTCGGTATAATTTCTACACACTGTTCAAATCAAAAATAGATATGGGTTGGTCATTGATAATAAAAAAGTGTTATCGCTCTATTACTCTAGTGACATTATATTACAAAATATAGTGCACTACAAAATAATAATTATTAATTGCATTATTATCCACTGCCAACCGTTACGTATTTTTTATTTGGGCAACATTATTTTTTATTATAGTTGCAAACCTTTATAGTCAAATAATCTCCCCCAAGATGGCAGCAAAGTGTATTTTGTTTCGTAGGTTCTATATCCTCATTCGTTCTATGCAATGCTTTAATTCGGATATAGCGCAATAGTTAAATTTCCTAGGCTAATCTCCATTCAATTGTTCTGAGAAATGTGCATTTACAGTAACTTAGATTCAACAGCGGTTGCGGTATGCAAAACAGCATTGAATTAAAGAGCGTAGGCAGTACAGGTACAGTGGGCAAGCGTGGCCATCTAATAGGAGCAGCATGTGCTATAGTACCTTGTATTGATAGTATATACCGTTCACCGAGGCTAATGACCACTTAGCATTGTTACGAACTGAGCCGGAACGAACAGCTCGGGCTTCGAGATCCACAGCCTCTTCTATTAAATAATCAAAGCAGAAAGAAAGTAATAGATGGGCCAAGAAAAAATGACCGTGGTCCACTTTCTCCTCGCAACAACATTATACAGAGGCGACCTCGAATAATTTAATTGCGTCCCAACGATTGTGTGTGCCGCCGCTCGGTACAAAATTTCTACTCTGTGAGATATATTCTCTTTTGGAGAAACGCAGGTATTTGTGAATAAAATTTAGCTTGGCGTGATGTAACGTTTCCTTAAATGAGCGATTACGTAAAAAGTTTCACAAAGACCGGGTCGTTGACCATCCTGATATTTTATTAAAGTCCCCATGCAAATAGGGCATTTGAACGCTATTTTTTAGTGGCCATTAATGCTCGAGAAATTTCATTTTTAACTTGGACTTTGTCGCAACTGTGCTTCTTTCGCAATTGCTATAGAAACAGGTTTGCGCAGCAATTAAAAAGTCTACTGCGTCACATTGTTGAACTGGAATAAATGCGCATCCAGACTTATCACTTAAGTAACAAAAATGGATATAAAAAAGTTATTTTATCTTAAACTCATTGGTGACTCCATCTCCAATCAGCTTTCGAGTACTTATAAAAAATTATTCGAGTCTACAATCAATCGAAAGTCTACTGTATAATTGTATACATGAATATCCATTGTTAGTTCTTATCTTTGTATAATACGCAAAAAAGTCAAAATTAAATGCACTGTGCACAAATACATAAATAAACTTACCAGTCACATACGAGCGGTTTAGGAAATATTTGATCTGACTTTCATTTGTTGGTGAACGTAGGCAGGTTAGGTTGAAATGTCTAAAATCCAAAACCATATTTTAATTAAATTGAAAGTAAATTATCTGTCAAGATCAATACTGTTCCAAAAATTACTGCTTTCGCTAAACTACTACAATGTGAATCAAATAATATTTACTTTAAATCATATAATAAAACCCTTTGGAGCTGACGGGCAACCCAGCGGAAGGTGTGGCGTAATTATAGATTTAGCAGAAACCATACCTACCCTTTACCTAAGACCAGGGGCGGATGGGCCAGTCTGGATTTTGGGAAATTTCCCGAAGGGCCGCTGGCTTCGGCCAGAACGGGGGCCGGTCCATCGCTATGACCCTTGAAAAAAATATTTTAAAAAAACGCAGCACACCAAAAAAATCACGGATTTAACCGAAATAATATTAGTAGCTAACATTCATGCTTATGAATATTGAGGCTCAAGTCTTAAACAAAATAAATAATGAGGAAGTAATCAATGTTTTGGCCGAAGAAAGCGATTTGTTTCAAATCTCGCTTTTATATTAAGCACCGACATATTAATATCTATGTTTATGAAAACAAAAATATAAGCGGATATGTAGGCCCGCTTTTTAAAAATATATGATGTGTTTCACAATTTTTTTCTGTCCAATACCAATGACCAGGACCAGGAACTAGTTGCCATTAGTTTTTCTTTATCTTAACATGTACATATTATGTATTTTTACTTAGAGAAATATTAAAAGCGTTTGAAAAATACGAATAAGTACTTATTTCTTATAGTCCCTTAGTTTGTGCCTAACGATTTTTTTAATAAAAATGGACCGGACCGGTGTTAATGGTTTCCCGGGCCGGTTTACCCCACCCCATCCGCCCCTGCCTAAGACCGTCATGCGTGGTAAAGAGCCACAACCTTCACAAGGTAGCCCTGTTAAAACAAAACACGGCGAATCTATACCAGAGAAGGTCAATAAAAATTCCTACGGGCTGGGTTAGCAACCTGCTACGGATGAAAATTATAAATGTTCATAGAACCAGTACCCAGCCTCGGAACAGGACTAATCAAACGATGACGACAAACGCGAGACAAAGAAAAAACGAGAATGGAGAAAGAACCACCTAAGAGTAGGGAGTTGGAATATAAAATCATGGTGTCAAAGATAACAAGAACTAAGGATACAGTTAAAAAGAGCACAGATAGATTTGTGTGCTATATCGGAAACGAAAAAGAAAGGGAAAGGCATTATCCCGCATCAAAGTTATACATTAGTTTCAATGGAGTAATCAAATTAGCTAGAGCTAAGAAAGGTGTTGGAACTTTAATTCATAAGAAATTCAGCAACGCCGTAGAAGATTTTAAATTTACCTATATCTGAAAAAATTCTCATGGCAACTTTAAAATCACAGAACTCTAGATTAAATTTCATCAGTTTCTATCTGTGTATGCCTCAGAGAAATGTAAACCCAAAACTGACAAGGAGAAATTTTACGAGCAACTTCAAGAAACGATAGATCTAATGCCTAAAACTAACTCGGTAATTGTTTTAGGGAACATAAGTGCTCGAGTAGGAAACCACATCATGCCTGGAATAAAAAACAACGATTTAAAGACAATGTATGCACTGGCGGATCCAAGTGGGTGTCAATGGGGTCAATTGACACCCCCTTGAGCCTGTTAAAAAATGTAATCAGATAAAAAGTTGACTAGTTTGTTTTAATTATAAACAAAATGCACCCTTATAGCATACGCTCGTAATTTAAATTTGAGTTTCCCGAATGCTTTGTCAACATTCTTCATTTCTTTTTAAATTCAATAGGCGCAAACTTACCCTCAACTCACAGCGTTGGTGGGGTTTTCGTCACTGGTCGATGTCGATTCTGTTACCTGTCTAGTGTATACCAGTCTCCACTAGTCTGTCAAAACTGACGCAAAACCTAACCTGCTAACCTCGAATTTGACATAGACTTACAGTGTCACCAACAATACATTTCAGTATTGCCAACTGATTTAGGCTAACCAGGGTCTGCTGCAATTGAGTTTTTAAAAAATCACTCGGTAGTATACCTTTATTTTAGCATAGCTAGAATGGTTCCTTCTCTAAACAGTGTAAATTTACTTTTTTTGTTATTTTTATATTATAAGTCATATAAGACTTATAATGCTAAAATAACGGTTTAATATTCCTTTTTTTAAGTATAGTCACAGAACAATACTCTAAATCAGAATGGCCTCTCTGTGTCGGCGCTTTTGATGTCAGCATACTTCAATTTTTGTGACCTTGAAAATGTCCGCCATGATCCTAGTGGTGTGCAGAGGCGGTAAATTCAAAATTATGCGCCTAAATTTTAAACTGAAACGAAATAATCCGTACGTTTAAAGTCCACGCAATTTATATGGAAATTCACAGTACACCATGTGCCACCAAAAGATCTTTTCTGTGCACTCATATTAAATTAATATTTTGAAACCACTTGCACACCACCAGAACTCGCTCATGAGCAAAGAAAAAAACTAGCTGAATTTTAAGCTGACAGGCCATTCTGTATTGTTCTGTGGTATAGTGTTAATTTAACTTGTGTCTTTTATTTGTTGAGATCGAAAAAAATCAATTATAAAAAACCAATTTTTATTTTTTACTTCTTTTATTCTAAAGATCTACCCAGTACCATCCCATAGTAGCCATTACCTACCTAAACTATTAGTTTAGCCTTACTGTTCAATCTACAAAAATTAATTGACCCCCCCCCCCCCCACCCTTAGGAAGCCTCTGGATCCGCCTATGAATCTATGTAACGATAACGGCGATAAATTAACTTAGTTTTGTATAAATAATAAATTATGCATAAATAACACCTTTTTCTTATCACAAAAACCAACATAAATTCACATGGGCGAACACCCAAGGACAACCATCAATACTTAACTATATTGTAACAAATTTAAAAATTCATTCTTTACAAATATTAGACATCAGAACGATTAACTCTTCAGACGTAGGTAGTCATCATAAACTGTTGCTTGGAAAAATAAGAATATAAGTTCAAAAACGTTAGCTAAAGAAACCACACTACGTTGAAAAATTAAACGTGGAGCAACTCGAATACGAAAGCACGAAATTTGTATAAAAAAAGACTAAATGAGCATATAAAAAGGAACAACATCCTGCAGAACGATGATCAAGATACGCAATCTAATATACATAACGCCTAGAGAAGCATTGGGAACAACCAAATGTAACATATCCCAAGAGCCTAAATACAACACCCTGTGGTTCTGTGTTGAATTGAAACAATTCGTCTATACTAAACGATAAGCAAACTCTTGAAGAATATACCAACTACAAAACCATAAGGAATGAAGTAAACGCCAGAATCACAGATATACGAGCATTGTTCAATAGAAACACGTTTAAACGCTGTAAAACAATTTTTATTCAATGAATTTAAAATAAATCTCCATTAACATTAATGCATGAACCCCACTGGTGCACTAATCTATAGATCCCCATTGGCGGATAGAAGAGGGTATCAACGGAGTCAATTGACACGCCCTTGGACCTGTTAAAAATGCATTTGGATAAAGAGTTGACTACTTTGTTTTAACTGTAGACATCTAATACTTATAGCACCCGCCCGCAATTTAAATTTAAATTTGCGGAATTCTACTTCCACATTCTTAATTTCTTTTTAATTTCAATAGGCGCACATTTTCTCTAACAGTCCTAGCTTTGGTAGGAGTTTCCGTCGGTCTTTGCTGTCGATTCTGTGACTTGTCTAGTGTTTACCAACCTAAATAAAACAATGGTGCGTCGTAACAAGCGTATTTTGTAATGTTTCTAATAATATGAAGAATATACCAACTACAACACCATACGGAATGAAGTAAACGCCAGAATCACAGATATACGAGTATTGTTCAATAGAAACACGTTTAAACGCTGTAAAACAATTTTTTTCTATAACCATTTAAAAATGAACAACTTTCGTCACGTTTTACCCCAACCGAAAACGCCAGTTCCGGGACCAGTGATAGAATATCCCATAACGTTAACTTTCGTCTCTACTGACGAAAGTAAGTGGTTGCAATTTCAGATATTAAATGCATTCTGCCATATCCAATTGTAATTTAATTTTACAAAGCACAATGGAAAAACACGATTTAGCACAAAAACGTGTAAATTTACTTTGTATAACGTAATAAATGCAAAATACAGTTATAAAAATTAACACGAAATTGGCAGGACTTCTCATCAAGTAGCCTTGCTCTCGGACGGTACCTAGTGTTTTAGTGCAGTAGTAGTGAACCATGGTTATAGAAAAAGTATAGTGTTTTACTCGTCGCCTACGCCTCGTTTGATAAACTGTTCTCTCGTTTGCAGAAAATGCTACTTTCGTCACTCGTTAAACAATATACTATTATTCAATGAATTTAAAATAAATCTCCATTAACATTAATGCATGAACCCCACTGGTGCACTAATCTATAGATCCCCATTAGCGGATAGAAGGGGGTATCAACGGAGTCAATTGACACCCCCTTGGACCTGTTAAAAATGCATTTGGAAAAAGAGTTGACTACTTTGTTTTAACTGTAGACATCTAATACTTATAGCACCCGCCCGTATTTTAAATTTAAATTTGTGGATTTCTACTTCCACATCCTTAATTTTTTTTAATTCCAATAGGCACACATTTTCTCTAACGGTCCTAAGTAGAGTACCTAGAGGGGTTCTGGGACACATTTGACCTTGAACTTTTTTCAAGGTCACGGGCCTAGCCGAGGTCAAGGTCATTGGCCTAGTCGGGGTCATTGACCTCGGCCACTTCCGAGAATTTTTTCTAGGTCACGGATCTAGCCTAGGTCAAGGTCGGAGTCATTGGCCTAGTCGGGGTCATTGACCTCGGCCACTTCCGGGAATTTTTTTGGGTTAAAAGTGTAGTTTTTGAAATTTTCCCACGCTCGAGCGTCTGGGATGCAGACATGTTCATTCTTGCAGGATGTTGTTATCAGTAAATCAGAAGCTATCAAAATTTTCTCAGGCTCGACCGGATGTGAGTCATCGTCTGAGTACGCAGACATGTCTATTCTTGCAGGATGTTATCAGTAAATCAGAAGCTATTGTTACGCTTATCAACATTTTCTCAGGCTCGACCGGATGTGACTCATCGTCTGACAGACATGTCTATTCTTGCAGGATGTTGTTGAACAATGGCATCCCTTGTTTTAAAATCAGCACGAAATTCGAGAACAATGAAGCCATTGTTGTCTGGAGATTAAAATGTGCAAGGTTGCTAAAAAAATAAACCGAACTAATTGTGGTCTAATAGTATATATCGAATTATTTCCACATAAAAAAAGATGCAATATAAAAATCCAAACCATTTTAAATATCTTGTTAGGTTTTTGTTTTATTACGCGTTCGACGAGATGTATGTCTGGATATTTAACTTGAATAGGCCGATTGGAAGCATCTTTTAGTAGATAGGTAATGTGTTCGATCCCACTGGAGGACTGTTTAAGCGGTAGACAGTATTTAACAAAGTGTTGGGGTGTTAGAGACATTGTTTGTAAGCAAAGTAAATATTACGTGTGTTTTCCCGTACTTTATTAAATACACAGTCTCGAGCCGATAGTTATTTA